>JAUJEM010000185.1:0-36131 GCA_030448935.1 Citrus cavaleriei
GGCGGACAAGGTTGGCCAGCCCCACCCCCCAAGGCTATATAGCCCACCCGTTTTTGTGGCCTTTTTCCGCTGGACGAACTTGGCGCCCCGGCCTTCGGGTGGGTATTTTTGGGCGCGGCTGTGCCCACGGCCTAGTTTTGGCACACGGAGGCGCCTCACAAAGTCTCGCGCCATTCCGAGTCCGGTGGACGATGTTGGACAGCCCCACCCCTCAAGGCTATAGCCCACCCGTTTTTGTGGCCTTTTTCCGCTGGACCAGACTTGGCGCCCGGCCTTCGGGCGGGTATTTTGGGTGCGGCTGTGCCCCCGGACTATTTTTGGCACACGGAGGCTCCTCGGATAGTCTCGCGCCATTCCGAGTCCGGCGGACAAGGTTGGCCAGCCCCACACTCCAAGGCTATAGCCCGCCCGTTTTTGTGGCCTTTTTCCGCTGGACGAACTTGGCGCCCCGGCCTTCGGGCGGGTATTTTTGGGCACGGCTGTGCCCGCGGCCTATTTTTGGCACATGGAGGCACCTCGCAAGGTCTCGCGCCATTCCGAGTCCGGCGGACGGTTGGCCCGCCCCACCCCCAAGGCTATAGCCCACCCGTTTTGTGGCCTTTTTCCGCTGAACGAACTTGGCGCCCGGCCTTGGGCGGGAGTATTTTTGCGCGGCTGTGCCCGCGGCCTATTTTTTGGCACACGGAGGCGCCTCGCAAAGTCTCGCGCCATTCCGAGTCCGGGCGGACAAGGTTGGCCAGCCCCACCCCCCAAGGCTATAGCCCACCCGTTTTTGTGGCCTTTTTCCGCTGGACGAACTTGGCGCCCCGGCCTTCGGGTGGGTATTTTTGGGCGCGGCTGTGCCCACGGCCTAGTTTTGGCACACGGAGGCGCCTCACAAAGTCTCGCGCCATTCCGAGTCCGGTGGACGATGTTGGACAGCCCCACCCCTCAAGGCTATAGCCCACCCGTTTTTGTGGCCTTTTTCCGCTGGACGAACTTGGCGCCCCGGCCTTCGGGCGGGTATTTTTGGGTGCGGCTGTGCCCGCGGCCTATTTTTGGCACACGGAGGCGCCTCGCAAAGTCTAGCGCCATTCCGAGTCCGGCGGACAAGGTTGGCCAGCCCCACACTCCAAGGCTATAGCCCGCCCGTTTTTGTGGCCTTTTTCCGCTGGACGAACTTGGCGCCCCGGCCTTCGGGCGGGTATTTTTGGGCGCGGCTGTGCCCGCGGCCTATTTTTGGCACATGGAGGCACCTCGCAAGGTCTCGCGCCATTCCGAGTCCGGCGGACGAAGTTGGCCCGCCCCACCCCCCAAGGCTATAGCCCACCCGTTTTTGTGGCCTTTTTCCGCTGAACGAACTTGGCGCCCCGGCCTTCGGGCGGGTATTTTTGGGCGCGGCTGTGCCCGCGGCCTATTTTTGGCACACGGAGGCGCCTCGCAAAGTCTCGCGCCATTCCGAGTCCGGCGGACAAGGTTGGCCAGCCCCACCCCCCAAGGCTATAGCCCACCCGTTTTTGTGGCCTTTTTCCGCTGGACGAACTTGGCGCCCCGGCCTTCGGGTGGGTATTTTTGGGCGCGGCTGTGCCCACGGCCTAGTTTTGGCACACGGAGGCGCCTCACAAAGTCTCGCGCCATTCCGAGTCCGGTGGACGATGTTGGACAGCCCCACCCCTCAAGGCTATAGCCCACCCGTTTTTGTGGCCTTTTTCCGCTGGACGAACTTGGCGCCCCGGCCTTCGGGCGGGTATTTTTGGGTGCGGCTGTGCCCGCGGCCTATTTTTGGCACACGGAGGCGCCTCGCAAAGTCTAGCGCCATTCCGAGTCCGGCGGACAAGGTTGGCCAGCCCCACACTCCAAGGCTATAGCCCGCCCGTTTTTGTGGCCTTTTTCCGCTGGACGAACTTGGCGCCCGGCCTTCGGGCGGAGTATTACCAGGCGCGGCTGTGCCCGCTGGCCTATTTTTGGCACATGGAGGCACCTCGCAAGGTCTCGCGCCATTCCGAGTCCGCGGACCAGTTGGCCCGCCCCACCCCCAAGGCTATAGCCCACCCGTTTTGTGGCCTTTTTCCGCTGAAGCGACTTGGCGCCCGGCCTTCGGGCGGGTATTTTTTAGGCGCGGCTGTGCCCCATGGCCTGGCCACCCAGCACACGGAGGCGCCTCGCAAAGTCTCGCGCCATTCCGAGTCCGGCGGACAAGGTTGGCCAGCCCCACCCCCCAAGGCTATAGCCCACCCGTTTTTGTGGCCTTTTTCCGCTGGACGAACTTGGCGCCCCGGCCTTCGGGTGGGTATTTTTGGGCGCGGCTGTGCCCACGGCCTAGTTTTGGCACACGGAGGCGCCTCACAAAGTCTCGCGCCATTCCGAGTCCGGTGGACGATGTTGGACAGCCCCACCCCTCAAGGCTATAGCCCACCCGTTTTTGTGGCCTTTTTCCGCTGGACGAACTTGGCGCCCCGGCCTTCGGGCGGGTATTTTTGGGTGCGGCTGTGCCCGCGGCCTGGCCACAGCACACGGAGGAGCCTCGCAAAGTCTAGCGCCATTCCGAGTCCGGCGGACAAGGTTGGCCAGCCCCACACTCCAAGGCTATAGCCCACCCGTTTTTGTGGCCTTTTTCCGCTGGACGAACTTGGCGCCCCGGCCTTCGGGTGGGTATTTTTGGGCGCGGCTGAGCCCACGGCCTAGTTTTGGCACACGGAGGCGCCTCACAAAGTCTCGCGCCATTCCGAGTCCGGCGGACGATGTTGGACAGCCCCACCCCCCAAGGCTATAGCCCACCCGTTTTTGTGGCCTTTTTCCGCTGGACGAACTTGGCGCCCCGGCCTTGGGCGGAGTTTTTTGGCGCGGCTGTGCCCGCGCCTATGGCCCCCACACACGGGGCGCCTCGCAAAGTCTCGCGCCATTCCGAGTCCGGCGGACAAGGTTGGCCAGCCCCACACCCCAAGGCTATAGCCCACCCGTTTTTGTGGCCTTTTTCCGCTGGGACGAACTTGGCGCCCCGGCCTTCGGGTGGGTATTTTTGGGCGCGGCTGTGCCACGGACTAGTTTTGGCACACGGAGGCGCCTCACAAAGTCTCGCGCCATTCCGAGTCCGGGCGGACGATGTTGGACAGCCCCAACCCCCAAGGCTATAGCCCACCCGTTTTGTTGCCATTATCCGCAGGACGAACTTGGCGCCCGGCCTTGGGCGGGGTAATTTTAGGGCGCGGCTGTGCCCGTGGCCTATTTTTGGCACACGGAGGTGCCTCGTAAAGTCTCGCGCCATTCCGAGTCCGGCGGACGAAGTGGGCCAGCCCCACCCCCCAAGGCTATAGCCCACCCGTTTTTGTGGCCTTTTTCCGCTGGACGAACTTGGCGCCCCGGCGTTGGGCGGGTATTTTTGGGCAAGGCTGTGCCCGCGGCCTATTTTTTGCACACGGATGCGGCTCGGAAATTCTGGCTCCATTCAGATTACGGCTGACCATGTTTGCGAGCCCCACCCCCCAAGGCTATAGCCCACCCGTTTTTGTGGCCTTTTTCCGCTGGACGAACTTGGCGCCCCGGCCTTCGAGGCGGGTATTTTGGGCACGGCTGTGCCCATGGCCTAATTACAGCACACGGAGGCGCCTCGCAAGGTCTCGCGCCATTCCGAGTCCGGCGGACGAAGTTGGCCAGCCCCGCCCCCCGAGGCAGTATCCCACCCGGTGTTGTGGCCTGTTTCCGCGGGACGAAGTTGGCGCCCCGGCCGTCGGGGGGGGGGGGTTGGGCGCGGCTGTGCCCGCGGCCTATTTTTGGCACACGGAGGCGCCTCGTAAAGTCTCGCGCCATTCCGAGTCCGGCGGACAAGGTTGGCCAGCCCCACCCCCCAAGGCTATAGCCCACCCGTTTTTGTGGCCTTTTTCCGCTGGACGAATTTGGCGCCCCGGCCTTCGGGTGGGTATTTTTGGGCGCGGCTGTGCCCACGGCCTAGTTTTGGCACACGGAGGCGCCTCACAAAGTCTCGCGCCATTCCGAGTCCTGCGGACGATGTAGGACAGCCCCACCCCCCAAGGCTATAGCCCACCCGTTTTTGTGGCCTTTTTCCGCTGGACGAACTTGGCGCCCCGTCCTTCGGGCGGGAATTTTTGGGCGCGGCTGTGCCCGCGGCCTATTTTTGGCACACGGAGGCGCCTCGCAAAGTCTCGCGCCATTCCGAGTCCGGCGGACAAGGTTGGCCAGCCCCACCCCCCAAGGCTATAGCCCACCCGTTTTTGTGGCCTTTTTCCGCTGGACGAACTTGGCGCCCCGGCCTTCGGGTGGGTATTTTTGGGCGCGGCTGTGCCCACGGCCTAGTTTTGGCACACGGAGGCGCCTCACAAAGTCTCGCGCCATTCCGAGTCCGGCGGACGATGTTGGACAGCCCCACCCCCCAAGGCTATAGCCCACCCGTTTTTGTGGCCTTTTTCCGCTGGACGAACTTGGCGCCCCGGCCTTCGGGCGGGTATTTTTGGGCGCGGCTGTGCCCGCGGCCTATTTTTGGCACACGGAGGCGCCTCGCAAAGTCTCGCGCCATTCCGAGTCCGGCGGACAAGGTTGGCCAGCCCCACACCCCAAGGCTATAGCCCACCCGTTTTTGTGGCCTTTTTCCGCTGGACGAACTTGGCGCCCCGGCCTTCGGGTGGGTATTTTTGGGCGCGGCTGTGCCCACGGCCTAGTTTTGGCACACGGAGGCGCCTCACAAAGTCTCGCGCCATTCCGAGTCCGGCGGACGATGTTGGACAGCCCCACCCCCCAAGGCTATAGCCCACCCGTTTTTGTGGCCTTTTTCCGCTGGACGAACTTGGCGCCCCGGCCTTCGGGCGGGTAATTTTGGGCGCGGCTGTGCCCGTGGCCTATTTTTGGCACACGGAGGTGCCTCGCAAAGTCTCGCGCCATTCCGAGTCCGGCGGACGAAGTTGGCCAGCCCCAACCCCCAAGGCTATAGCCCACCCGTTTTTGTGGCCTTTTTTCGCTGGACGAACTTGGCGCCCCGGCCTTCGGGCGGGTATTTTTGGGCGCGGCTGTGCCCGCGGCCTATTTTTTGTACACGGGGGCGCCTCGCAAAGTCTTGCGCCATTCCGAGTCCGGCGGACGAAGTTGGCCAGCCCCAACCCCCAAGGCTATAGCCCACCCGTTTTTGTGGCCTTTTTTCGCTGGACGAACTTGGCGCCCCGGCCTTCGGGGGGGTATTTTTGGGCGCGGCTGTGCCCGCGGCCTATTTTTGGCACACGGAGGCGCCTCGCAAAGTCTCGCGCCATTCCGAGTCCGGCGGACGAAGTTTGCCAGCCCCACCCCCCAAGGCTATAGCCCACCCGTTTTTGTGGCCTTTTTTCCGCTGGACGAACTTGGCGCCCCGGCCTTCGGGCGGGTATTTTTGGGCGCGGCTGCGCCCGCGGCCTATTTTTCGCACACGTAGGCGCATCGCAAAGTCTCGCGCCATTCCGAGTCCGGCGGACGAAGTTGGACAGCCCCACCCCCCAAGGCTATAGCCCACCCGTTTTTGTGGCCTTTTTCCGCTGGACGAACTTGGCGGCCCGGTCTTCGGACGGGTATTTTTGGGCGCGGCTGTGCCCACGGCCTATTTTTGGCACACGGAGGTGCCTCGCAAAGTCTCGCGCCATTCCGAGTCCGGCGGACGAAGTTGGACAGCCCCACCCCCCAAGGCTATAGCCCACCCGTTTTTGTGGCCTTTTTCCGCTGGGCGAAGCAGCGGCCCGTCCTTCGGGCGGGTATTTTTGGGCGCGGCTGTGCCCGCGACCTTTTTGGCACACGGAGGCGCCTCGCAAAGTCTCGCGCCATTCCGAGTCCGCGGACGAGTTGGCCAGCCCCACCCCCAAGGCTATAGCCCACCCGTTTTGTGGCTTTTTCCGCTGGGCCAGACTTGGCGCCCGGCCTTCGGGCGGGTATTTTTGAGTGCGGCTGTGCCCGCGGCCTGGCCACAGCACACGGAGGCGCCTCGCAAAGTCTCGCGCCATTCCGAGTCCGGCGGACGAAGTTTGCCAGCCCCACCCCCCAAGGCTATAGCCCACCCGTTTTTGTGGCCTTTTTTCCGCTGGACGAACTTGGCGCCCCGGCCTTCGGGCGGGTATTTTTGGGCGCGGCTGTCCCGCGGCCTATTTTTGGCACACGGAGGTGCCTCGCGAAGTCTCGCGCCATTCGGAGTCCGGCGGACGAAGTTGGCCAGCCCCACCCCCCAAGGCTATAGCCCACCCGTTTTTGTGGCCTTTTTCCGCTGGACGAACTTGGCGCCCCGGCCTTCGGGCGGGTATTTTTTTGGCTTGGCTGTGCCGTGGCCTGGCCACAGCACACGGAGGCGCCTCGCAAAGTCTCGCGCCATTCCGACTCCGGCGGACGAAGTTTGCCAGCCCCACCCCCCAAGGCTATAGCCCACCCGTTTTTGTGGCCTTTTTCCGCTGGACGAACTTGGCGCCCCGGCCTTCGGGCGGGTATTTTTGGGCGCGGCTGTCCCGCGGCCTATTTTTGGCACACGGAGGTGCCTCGCGAAGTCTCGCGCCATTCGGAGTCCGGCGGACGAAGTTGGCCAGCCCCACCCCCCAAGGCTATAGCCCACCCGTTTTTGTGGCCTTTTTTCGCTGGACGAACTTGGCGCCCCGGCCTTCGGGCGGGTATTTTTGGGCGCGGCTGTGCCCGTGGCCTATTTTTGGCACACGGAGGCGCCTCGCAAAGTCTCGCGCCATTCCGACTCCGGCGGACGAAGTTTGCCAGCCCCACCCCCCAAGGCTATAGCCCACCCGTTTTTGTGGCCTTTTTCCGCTGGACGAACTTGGCGCCCCGGCCTTCGGGCGGGTATTTTTGGGCGCGGCTGTGCCCGCGGCCTATTTTTGGCACACGGAGGCGCCTCGCAACGTCTCGCTCCATTCCGAGTCCGGCGGACGAAGTTGGCCAGCCCCACCCCTCAAGGCTATAGCCCACCCGTTTTTCTGGCCTTTTTCCGCTGGAAGAACTTGGCGCCCCGTCCTTCGGGCGGGTATTTTTGGGCGCGGCTGTGCCCGCGGCCTATTTTTGGCACATGGAGGTGCCTCGCGAAGTCTCGCGCCATTCGGAGTCCGGCGGACGAAGTTGGCCAGCCCCACCCCCCAAGGCTATAGCCCACCCGTTTTTGTGGCCTTTTTCCGCTGGACGAACTTGGCGCCCCGGCCTTCGGGACGGTATTTTTGGGCGCGGCTGTGCCCGCGGCCTATTTTTTGTACACGGGGGCGCCTCGCAAAGTCTTGCGCCATTCCGAGTCCGGCGGACGAAGTTGGCCAGCCCCAACCCCCAAGGCTATAGCCCACCCGTTTTTGTGGCCTTTTTTCGCTGGACGAACTTGGCGCCCCGGCCTTCGGGGGGGTATTTTTGGGCGCGGCTGTGCCCGCGGCCTATTTTTGGCACACGGAGGCGCCTCGCAAAGTCTCGCGCCATTCCGAGTCCGGCGGACGAAGTTTGCCAGCCCCACCCCCCAAGGCTATAGCCCACCCGTTTTTGTGGCCTTTTTTCCGCTGGACGAACTTGGCGCCCCGGCCTTCGGGCGGGTATTTTTGGGCGCGGCTGTCCCGCGGCCTATTTTTGGCACACGGAGGTGCCTCGCGAAGTCTCGCGCCATTCGGAGTCCGGCGGACGAAGTTGGCCAGCCCCACCCCCCAAGGCTATAGCCCACCCGTTTTTGTGGCCTTTTTTCGCTGGACGAACTTGGCGCCCCGGCCATCGGGCGGGTATTTTTGGGCGCGGCTGTGCCCGTGGCCTATTTTGGCACGGAGGCGCCTCGCAAAGTCTCGCGCCATTCCGAGTCCGGGCGGACGAAGTTGGCCAGCCCCACCCCCAAGGCTATAGCCCACCCGTTTTGTGGCTTTTTTTCCGCTGGACGAACTTGGCGCCCGGCCTTCGGGCGGGTATTTTGGGTGCGGCTGTGCCCGCGGCCTGGCCCACAGCACGGAGGTGCCTCGCAAAGTCTCGCGCCATTCCGAGTCCGGCGGAAGAAGTTGGCCAGCCCCACCCCGAGGCTATAGCCCACCCGTTTTGTGGCCTTTTTCCGCTGGACGAACTTGGCGCCCGGCCTTCGGGGGAATTTTAGGCGCGGCTGTGCCCCCGGCCTATTTTTGGCACACGGAGGCGCCTCGCAAAGTCTCGCCATTCCGAGTCCGGCGGACGAAGTTGGCCAGCCCCACCCCCAAGGCTATAGCCCACCCGTTTTTGTGGCCTTTTTTCCGCTGGGCCGAACTTGGCGCCCGGCCTTCGGGCGGGTATTTTTAAGGCGCGGCTGTCCCGCTGCGGCCTTTTTGGCACACGGAGGTGCCTCGCGAAGTCTCGCGCCATTCGAGTCCGGCGGACGAAGTTGGCCAGCCCCACCCCAAGGCTATAGCCCGCCCGTTTTTGTGGCCTTCTCCGCTGGACGAACTTGGCGCCCCGGCCTTCGGGCGGGTATTTTTGGGTGCGGCTGTGCCCGCGGCCTATTTTTGGCACACGGAGCTGCCTCGCAAAGTCTCGCGCCATTCCGAGTCCGGCGGAAGAAGTTGGCCAGCCCCACCCCCCAAGGCTATAGCCCACCCGTTTTTGTGGCCTTTTACGCTGGACGAACTTTGCGCCCCGGCCTTCGGGGGGGTATTTTTGGGTACGGCTGTCCCGCGGCCGATTTTGCACAGCACACGGAGGTGCCTCGCAAGAGTCTCGCGCCATTCGAGTCCAGCGGACGAAGTTGGCCAGTCCCAACCCCCAAAGCTATAGCCCACCCGTTTTTGTGGCCTTTTTTCGCTGGACGAACTTGGCGCCCCGGCCTTCGGGCGGGTATTTTTGGGCGCGGCTGTGCCCGTGGCCTATTTTTGGCACACGGAGGCGCCTCGCAAAGTCTCGCGCCATTCCGAGTCCGGCGGACGAAGTTTGCCAGCCCCACCCCCCAAGGCTATAGCCCACCCGTTTTTGTGGCCTTTTTCCGCTGGACGAACTTGGCGCCCCGGCCTTCGGGCGGGTATTTTTGGGCGCGGCTGTGCCCGCGGCCTATTTTTGGCACACGGAGGCGCCTCGCAAAGTCTCGCGCCATTCCGAGTCCGGTGGACGAAGTTGGACAGCCCCACCCCCCAAGGCTATAACCCACCCGTTTTTGTGGCCTTTTTCCGCTGGACGAACTTGGCGGCCCGGCCTTCGGGGGGGTATTTTTGGACGCGGCTGTGCGCGCGGCCTATTTTTGGCACACGGAGGCACCTCGCAAAGTCTCTCGGCATTCCGAGTCCTGCTGAGGTAGTGGGCCAGCCCGACGCCCCAAGGCTATAGCCCACCCGTTTTTGTGCCATTTTTCCGCGGGACGAACTTGGCGCCCCGGCCTTCGGGCGGGTATTTTTGGCGCGGCTGTGCCCGCGGCCTATTTTGGCACACGGAGGCGCCTCGTGAAAGTCTCGCTCTATTCCGAGTCCGGCGGGACAGTTGGCCAGCCCCACCCCTCAAGGCTATAGCCCACCCGTTTTTGTGGCCTTTTTCCGCTGGACGAACTTGGCGCCCGGCCTTCGGGCGGGTATTTTTGGGCGCGGGGCTGTGCCCTTTTGCCTATTTTTGGCTGCACGGAGGCGCCTCGCAAAGTCTCGCGCCATTCGAGCGCGGCGGACGAACTTGGCCAGCCCCACCCCCAAGGCTATAGCCCACCCGTTTTTGTGGCCTTTTTCCGCTGGAAGAACTTGGCGCCCCGGCCTTCGGGCTGGTATTTTTGGGCGCGGCTCTTCCCGAGGCCTATTTTTGGCACACGGAGGCGCCTCGCAAAGTCTCGCGCCATTCCGAGTCCGGCGGACAAAGTTGGCCAGCCCCACCCCCCAAGGCAATAGCCCACACGTTTTTGTGGCATTTTTCCGCTGGACGACCTTGGCGCCCGGCCTTGGGCGGGGTATTTTGGGCGCGGCTGTGCCCTTTGACCTATTTTTGGCACACGGAGGCGCCTCACAAAGTCTCGCGCTATTCCGAGTCTGGCGGACAAAGTTGGCCAGCCCCACCCCCCAAGGCTATAGCCCACCCGTTTTTGTGGCCTTTTTCCGCTGGACGAACTTGGCGCCCCGGCCTTCGGGCGGGTATTTTTGGGCTCGGCTGTGCCCGCGGCCTATTTTTCACACACGGAGGTGCCTCGCAAAGTCTCGCGCCATTCCGAGTCCGGCGGACGATGTTGGACAGCCCCACCCCCCAAGGCTATAGCCCACCCGTTTTTGTGGCCTTTTTCCGCTGGACGAACTTGGCGCCCCGGCCTTCGGGCGGGTATTTTTGGGCGCGGCTGTTCCCGCGGCCTATTTTTGGCACACGGAGGTGCCTCACAAAGTAACTCGATATTCCGAGTCCGGAGGACCAAGTTGGCAAGCCCAAACCCCCAAGGCTATAGCCCACCCGATTTTGTGGCCTTTTTCCGCTGGACGAACTTGGCGCCCGGCCTTCGGGGAGGTATTTTTGCGCGCTGCGTGCCGCGGCCTATTTTTGGCACATGGAGGCGCCTCGCAAAGTCTCGCGCCATTCCGAGTTCGGCGGACAGTTGGCCAGCCCCACCCCCAAGGCTATAGCCCACCCGTTTTGTGGCCTTTTTCCGCTGGAACGAACTTGGCGCCCGGCCTTCGGGCGGGTATTTTTGGCGCGCTGTGCCCGCGGCCTATTTTTGGCACACGGAGGCGCCTCGCAAAGTCTCGCGCCATTCCGAGTCCGCGGACAAGGTTGGCCAGCCCCACCCCCAAGGCTATAGCCCACCCGTTTTTGTGGCCTTTTTCCGCTGGACGAACTTGGCGCCCGGCCTTCGGGTGGGTATTTTGGCGCGGCTGTGCCCCCCGGCCTAGTTTTGGCACACGGAGGCGCCTCGCAAAGTCTCGCGCCATTCCGAGTCCGGCGGACGATGTTGGACAGCCCCCACCCCAGGCTATAGCCCACCACGTTTTTGTGGCCTTTTTCCGCTGGACGAACTTGGCTCCCCGGCCGTCGGGCGGGTATATTCTGCCGCGGATGTGCCCGCCGCCTATTCGGCGCACACGGAGGCGCCTCGCAAAGTCTCGCGCCATTCCGAGGTCCGGCGGACGAAGTTGGCAAGCCCCACCCCCCAAGGCTATAGCCCACCCGTTTTTGGGGCCTTTTACCGCTGGAAGAACTTGGCGCCCCGGCCTTCGGGCGGGTATTTTTGGGTGCGGCTGTGCCCGCCGCCTATTTTTGGCACACGGATGGGCCTCGCAAAGTCTCGCGCCATTGTGGCCATTTACCGCTGGAAGAACTTCGCGCCCGGCCTTCGGTGGGTAGCCCCACCCCAAGGCTGTGCCCGCCGTTTTGTGGCCTTTTTGGCACACGGATGGCGCCGGCCTTCGCAGGCCAGCCCCGCGGCTGTGCTCGCGCCATTCCGAGTCCGGCGGATTCGGTTGGCAAGCCCCACCCCCAAGGCTATAGCCCACCCGTTTTTGTGGCCTTTTACCGCTGGAAGAACTTGGCGCCCGGCCTTGGGCGGGTATTTTTGGGTGCGGCTGTGGCCGCCGCTAGCCCCAGCACACGGAGGCGCGTCGCAAAGTCTCGCGCCATTCCGAGTCCGGCGGACCAGTTGGCCAGCCCCACCCCCAAGGCTATAGCCCACCCGTTTTTGTGGCCTTTTACCGCTGGAAGAACTTGGCGCCCCGGCCTTCGGGCGGGTATTTTTGGGCGCGGCTGTGCCCGCGGCCTATTTTTGGCACATGGAGGCGCTTCGCAAAGTCTCGCGCCATTCCGTGTCCGGCGGACGAAGTTGGCCAGCCCCACCCCCCAAGGCTATAGCCCACCCGTTTTTGTGGCCTTTTTCCGCTGGAAGAACTTGGCGCCCCGGCCTTCGGGGGGGTATTTTTGGGCGCGGCTGTGCCCGCCGCCTGGCCCACCCCAGCACACGGAGGCGCCTCGCAAAGTCTCGCGCCATTCCGAGTCCGGCGGACGAAGTTGGCCAGCCCCACCCCCGAAGGCTATAGCCCACCCGTTTTTGTGGCCTTTTACCGCTGGAAGAACTTGGCGCCCCGGCCTTCGGGTGGGTATTTTTGGGCGCGGCTGTGCCCGCCGCCTATTTTTGGCACACGGATGGGCCTCGCAAAGGCTCGCGCCATTCCGAGTCCGGCGGACGAAGTTGGCCAGCCCCACCCCCCAAGGCTATAGCCCACCCGTTTTTGTGGCCTTTTACCGCTGGAAGAACTTGGCGCCCCGGCCTTCGGGCGGGTATTTTTGGGCGCGGCTGTGCCCGCCACCTATTTTTGGCACACGGAGGCGCCTCGCAAAGTCTCGCGCCATTCCAAGTCCGGCGGACGAAGTTGGCCAGCCCCACCCCCCAAGGCTATAGCCCACCCGTTTTTGTGGCCTTTTTCCGCTGGACGAACTTGGCGCCCCGGCCTTCGGGCGGGTATTTTTGGGTGCGGCTGTGGCCGCCGCCTATTTTTGGCACACGGAGGCGCGTCGCAAAGTCTCGTGCCATTCCGAGTCCGGCGGACGAAGTTGGCCAGCCCCACCCCCCAAGGCTATAGCCCACCCGTTTTTGTGGCCTTTTACCGCTGGAAAAACTTGGCGCCCCGGCCTTCGGGCGGGTATTTTTGGGCGCGGCTGTGCCCGCGGCCTATTTTTGGCACACGGAGGCGCTTCGCAATGTCTCGCGCCATTCCGTGTCCGGCGGACGAAGTTGGCCAGCCCCACCCCCCAAGGCTATAGCCCACCCGTTTTTGTGGCCTTTTACCGCTGGAAGAACTTGGCGCCCCGGCCTTCGGGCGGGTATTTTTGGGCGCGGCTGTGCCCGCGGCATATTTTTGGCACACGGAGGTGCCTTACAAAGTCTCGCGCCATTCCGAGTCCGGCGGACGAAGTTGGCCAGCCCCACCCCCCAAGGCTATAGCCCACCCGTTTTTGTGGCCTTTTCCGCTGGACGAACTTGGCGCCCGGCCTTCGGGCGGATATTTTGGGCGCGGCTGTGCCCGCCGCCTGGCCCCAGCACACGGAGGCGCCTCGCAAAGTCTCGCGCCATTCCGAGTCCGGCGGACGAAGTTGGCCAGCCCCACCCCCGAAGGCTATAGCCCACCCGTTTTTGTGGCCTTTTACCGCTGGAAGAACTTGGCGCCCCGGCTTTCGGGCGGGTATTTTTGGGCGCGGCTGTGCCCGCGGCCTATTTTTGGCACACGGAGGCGCGTCGCAAAGTCTCGCGCCATTCCGAGTCCGGCGGACGAAGTTGGCCAGCCCCACCCCCCAAGGCTATAGCCCACCCGATTTTGTGGCCTTTTACCGCTGGACGAACTTGGCGCCCCGGCCTTCGTGCGGGTATTTTTGGGCGCGGCTGTGCCCGCGGCCTAATTTTGGCACACGGAGGCGCCTCGCAAAGTCTCGCGCCATTCCGAGTCCGGCGGACGAAGTTGGCCAGCCCCACCCCCCAAGGCTATAGCCCACCCGATTTTGTGGCCTTTTTCCGCTGGACGAACTTGGCGCCCCGGCCGTCGGGCGGGTATTTTTGGACGCGGTTGTGCCTGCGGCCTATTTTAGGCACACGGAGGCGCCCCGCAAAGTCTCGCGCCATTCCGAGTCCCGCGGACGAAGTTGGCCAGCCCCACCCCCCAAGGCTATAGCCCACCCGTTTTTGTGGCCTTTTTCCGCTGGACGAACTTGGCACCCCGGCCTTCGGGCGGGTATTTTTGGGCGCGGCTGTGCCCGCCGCCTATTTTTAGCACACGGAGGCGCCTCGCAAAGTCTCGCGCCATTCCAAGTCCGGCGGACGAAGTTGGACAGCCCCACCAACCAAGGCTATAGCCCACCCGTTTTTGTGGCCTTTTTCCGCTGTACGAACTTGGCGCCCCGGCCTTCGGGCGGGTATTTTTGGGCGTGGCTGTGCCCGCGGCCTAATTTTGGCACACGGAGGCGCCTCGCAAAGTCTCGCGCCATTCCGAGTCCGGCGGACGAAGTTGGCCAGCCCCACCCCCCAAGGCTATAGCCCACCCGTTTTTGTGGCCTTTTTCCGCTGGACGAACTTGGCGCCCCGGCCTTCGGGCGGGTATTTTTGGACGCGGTTGTGCCTGCGGCCTATTTTAGGCACACGGAGGCGCCCCGCAAAGTCTCGCGCCATTCCGAGTCCCGCGGACGAAGTTGGCCAGCCCCACCCCCCAAGGCTATAGCCCACCCGTTTTTGTGGCCTTTTTCCGCTGGAAGAACTTGGCGCCCCGGCCTTCGGGCGGGTATTTTTGGGCGCGGCTGTGCCCGCCGCCTATTTTTGGCACACGGAGGCGCCTCGCAAAGTCTCGCGCCATTCCGAGTCCGGCGGACGAAGTTGGCCAGCCCCACCCCCGAAGGCTATAGCCCACCCGTTTTTGTGGCCTTTTACCGCTGGAAGAACTTGGCGCCCCGGCCTTCGGGTGGGTATTTTTGGGCGCGGCTGTGCCCGCCGCCTATTTTTGGCACACGGATGGGCCTCGCAAAGGCTCGCGCCATTCCGAGTCCGGCGGACGAAGTTGGCCAGCCCCACCCCCCAAGGCTATAGCCCACCCGTTTTTGTGGCCTTTTTCCGCTGGACGAACTTGGCGCCCCGGCCTTCGGGCGGATAATTTTGGGTGCGGCTGTGCCCGCAGCCTATTTTTCGCACACGGAGGTGCCTCACAAAGTCTTGCGCCATTCCGAGTCCGGCGGACGAAGTGGGCCAGCCCCACCCCCCAAGGCTATAGCCCACCCGTTTTTGTGGCCTTTTTCCGCTGGACGAACTTGGCGCCCCGGCCTTCGGGTGGGTATTTTTGTGCGCGGCTGTGCCCGCCGCCCTGGCCCACAGCACACGGAGGCGCCTGCAAAACTCTCGCGCCATTCCGAGTCCGGCGGACGAAGTTGGCCAGCCCCACCCCCAAGGCTATAGCCCACCCGTTTTTGTGGCCTTTTACCGCTGGAAGAACTTGGCGCCCGGCCTTCGGGCGGGTATTTTGGGCGCGGCTGTGCCCATGACCTATTTTTCGCACACGGAGGCGCCTCTCAAAGTCTCGCGCCATTCCGAGTCCGGCGGACGAAGTTGGCCAGCCCCACCCCCCAAGGCTATAGCCCACCCGTTTTTGTGGCCTTTTACCGCTGGAAGAACTTGGCGCCCCGGCCTTCGGGAGGGTATTTTTGGGCGCGGCTGTGCCCGCGGCATATTTTTGGCACACGGAGGCGCCTCGCAAAGTCTCGCGCCATTCCGAGTCCGGCGGACGAAGTTGGCCAGCCCCACCCCCCAAGGCTATAGCCCACCCGTTTTTGTGGCCTTTTTCTGCTGGACGAACTTCGCGCCCCGGCCTTCGGGCGGATAATTTTGGGTACGGCTGTGCCCGCAGCCTATTTTTCGCAGACGGAGGTGCCTCACAAAGTCTCGCGCCATTCCGAGTCCGGCGGACGAAGTTGGCCAGCCCCACCCCCCAAGGCTATAGCCCACCCGTTTTTGTGGCCTTTTTCCGCTGGACGAACTTGGCGCCCCGGCCTTCGGGCGGGTATTTTTGGGAGCGGCTGTGCCCACGGCCTATTTTTGGCACACGGAGGCGCCTCGCAAAGTCTCGCGCCATTACGAGTCCGGCGGACGAAGTTGGCCAGCCCCACCCCCCAAGGCTATAGCCCACCCGTTTTTGTGGCCTTTTTCCGCTGGACGAACATGGCGCCCCGGCCTTCGGGCGGGTATTTTTGGGCGCGGCTGTGCCCGCGGCCTATTGCCCACACACGGAGGCGCCTCGCAAAGTCTCGCGCCATTCCGATTCCGGCGGACGAAGTTGGCCATCCCCACCCCCCAAGGCTATAGCCCACCCGTTTTTGTGGCCTTTTTCCGCTGGACGAACTTGGCGCCCCGGGCTTCGGGCGGGTATTTTTGGGCGCGGCTGTGCCCGCGGCCTATTTTTGGCACACGGAGGCGCCTCGCAAAGTCTCACGCCATTCCGAGTCCGGCGGACGAAGTTGGCCAGCCCCACCCCCCAAGGCTAGAGCCCAGCCGTTTTTGTGGCCTATTTCCGCTGGACGAACTTGGCGCCCCGGCCTTCGGGCGGGTATTTTTGGGCGCGGCTGTGCCCGCGGCCTATTTTTGGCACACGGAGGCGCCTCGCAATGTCTCGCGCCATTCCGAGTCCGGCGGACAAAGTTGGCCAGCCCCACCCCCCAAGGCTATAGCCCAACCGTTTTTGTGGCCTTTTTCCGCTGGACGAACTTGGCGCCCCGGCCTTCGGGCGGATAATTTTGGGTGCGGCTGTGCCCGCAGCCTATTTTTCGCACACGGAGGTGCCTCACAAAGTCTCGCGCCATTCCGAGTCCGGCGGACGAAGTTGGCCAGCCCCACCCCCCAAGGCTATAGCCCACCCGTTTTTGTGGCCTTTTTCCGCTGGACGAACTTGGCGCCCCGGCCTTCGGGCAGGTATTTTTGGGAGCGGCTGTGCCCACGGCCTATTTTTGGCACACGGAGGCGCCTTGCAAAGTCTCGCGCCATTACGAGTCCGGCGGACGAAGTTGGCCAGCCCCACCCCCCAAGGCTATAGCCCACCCGTTTTTGTGGCCTTTTTC
The DNA here is from genome assembly GCA_030448935.1 of Citrus cavaleriei. NCBI lineage: Eukaryota > Viridiplantae > Streptophyta > Magnoliopsida > Sapindales > Rutaceae > Citrus > Citrus cavaleriei. The sequence continues at coordinate 16,450 of JAUJEM010000185.1, forward strand.
CGCTGGACGAACATGGCGCCCCGGCCTTCGGGCGGGTATTTTTGGGCGCGGCTGTGCCCGCGGCCTATTTTTGGCACACGGAGGCGCCTCGCAAAGTCTCGCGCCATTCCGATTCCGGCGGACGAAGTTGGCCATCCCCACCCCCCAAGGCTATAGCCCACCCGTTTTTGTGGCCTTTTTCCGCTGGACGAACTTGGCGCCCCGGGCTTCGGGCGGGTATTTTTGGGCGCGGCTGTGCCCGCGGCCTATTTTTGGCACACGGAGGCGCCTCGCAAAGTCTCACGCCATTCCGAGTCCGGCGGACGAAGTTGGCCAGCCCCACCCCCCAAGGCTAGAGCCCAGCCGTTTTTGTGGCCTATTTCCGCTGGACGAACTTGGCGCCCCGGCCTTCGGGTGGGTATTTTTGGGCGCGGCTGTGCCAGCGGCCTATTTTTGGCACACGGAGACGCCTCGCAATGTCTCGCGCCATTCCGAGTCCGGACGAAGTCGGCCAGCCCCACCCCCCAAGGCTATTGCCCACCCGTTTTTGTGGCCTTTTTCCGCTGGACGAACTTGGCGCCCCGGCCTTCGGGCGGGTATTTTTGGGAGCGGCTGTGCCCTCGGCCTATTTTTGGCACACGGAGGCGCCTTGCAAAGGCTCGCGCCATTACGAGTCCGGCGGACGAAGTTGGCCAGCCCCACCCCCCAAGGCTATAGCCCACCCGTTTTTGTGGCCTTTTTCCGCTGGACGAACATGGCGCCCCGGCCTTCGGGCGGGTATTTTTGGGCGCGGCTGTGCCCGTGGCCTATTTTTGGCACACGGAGGCGCCTCGCAAAGTCTCGCGCCATTCCGATTCCGGCGGACGAAGTTGGCCAGCCCCACCCCCCAAGGCTATAGCCCACCCGTTTTTGTGGCCTTTTTCCGCTGGACGAACTTGGCGCCCCGGCCTTCGGGCGGGTATTTTTGGGCGCGGCTGTGCCCGCGGCCTATTTTTTGCACACGGATGCGCCTCGCAAAGTCTCACGCCATTCCGAGTCCGGCGGACGAAGTTGGCCAGCCCCACCCCCCAAGGCTATAGCCCACCCGTTTTTGTGGCCTTTTTCCGCTGGACGAACTTGGCGCCCCGGCCTTCGGGTGGGTATTTTTGGCCGCGGCTGTGCCCGCGGCCTATTTTTGGCACACGGAGGCGCCTCGCAATGTTTCGCGCCATTCCGAGTCCGGCGGACGAAGTTGGCCAGCCCCACCCCCCAAGGCTATAGCCCACCCGTTTTTGTGGCCTTTTACCGCTGGACGAACTTGGCGCCCCGGCCTTCGGGCGGGTATTTTTGGGCGCGGCTGTAGCCGCGGCCTATTTTTGGCACACGGAGGCGCCTCGCAAAGTCTCGCGCCATTCCGAGTTCGGCGGACGAAGTTGGCCAGCCCCACCCCACAAGGCTATAGCCCGCCCGTTTTTGTGGCCTTTTAACGCTGGACAAACTTGGCGCCCCGGCCTTCGGGCGGGTATTTTTGGGCGCGGCTGTGCCCGCGGCCTATTTTTGGCACACGGAGGCGCCTCGCAATGTCTCGCGCCATTCCGAGTCCGGCGGACGAAGTTGGCCAGCCCCACCCCCCAAGGCTATAGCCCACCCGTTTTTGTGGCCTTTTTCCGCTGGACGAACTTGGCACCCCGGCCTTCGGGCGGATAATTTTGGGTGCGGCTGTGCCCGCAGCCTATTTTTCGCACACGGAGGTGCCTCACAAAGTCTCGCGCCATTCCGAGTCCGGCGGACGAAGTTGGCCAGCCCCACCCCCCAAGGCTATAGCCCACCCGTTTTTGTGGCCTTTTTCCGCTGGACGAACTTGGCGCCCCGGCCTTCGGGCAGGTATTTTTGGGAGCCGCTGTGCCCACGGCCTATTTTTGGCACACGGAGGCGCCTCGCAAAGTCTCGCGCCATTACGAGTCCGGCGGACGAAGTTGGCCAGCCCCACCCCCCAAGGCTATAGCCCACCCGTTTTTGTGGCCTTTTTCCGCTGGACGAACTTGGCGCCCCGGCCTTCGGGCGGGTATTTTTGGGCGCGGCTGTGCCCGCGGCCTATTTTTGGCACACGGAGGCGCCTCGCAAAGTCTCGCGCCATTCCGATTCCGGCGGACGAAGTTGGCCAGCCCCACCCCCCAAGGCTATAGCCCACCCGTTTTTGTGGCCTTTTTCCGCTGGACGAACTTGGCGCTCCGGCCTTCGGGCTGGTATTTTTGGACGCGGCTGTGCCCGCGGCCTATTTTTGGCACACGGAGGTGCCCCGCAAAGTCTCGCGCCATTCCGAGTCCGGCGGACGAAGTTGGCCATCCCCACCCCCCAAGGCTATAGCCCACCCGTTTTTGTGGCCTTTTTCCGCTGGACGAACTTGGCGCCCCGGGCTTCGGGCGGGTATTTTTGGGCGCGGCTGTGCCCGCGGCCTATTTTTTGCACACGGATGCGCCTCGCAAAGTCTCACGCCATTCCGAGTCCGGCGGACGAAGTTGGCCAGCCCCACCCCCCAAGGCGATAGCCCACCCGTTTTTGTGGCCTTTTTCCGCTGGACGAACTTGGCGCCCCGGCCTTCGGGTGGGTATTTTTGGCCGCGGCTGTGCCCGCGGCCTATTTTTGCCACACGGAGGCGCCTCGCAATGTTTCGCGCCATTCCGAGTCCGGCGGACGAAGTTGGCCAGCCCCACCCCCCAAGGCTATATAGCCCCCGTTTTGTGGCCTTTTACCGCTGGACGAACTTGGCGCCCCGGCCCTCGGGCGGGTATTTTTGGGCGCGGCTGTAGCCGCGGCCTATTTTTGGCACACGGAGGCGCCTCGCAAAGTCTCGCGCCATTCCGAGTTCGGCACACGAAGTTGGCCAGCCCCACCCCCCAAGGCTATAGCCCGCCCGTTTTTGTGGCCTTTTAACGCTGGACAAACTTGGGGCCCCGGCCTTCGGGTGGGTATTTTTGGGCGCGGCTGTGCCCGCGGCCTATTTTTGGCACACGGAGACGCCTCGCAAAGTCTCGCGCCATTCCGAGTCCGGCGGACGGAGTTGGCCAGCCCCACCCCCCAAGGCTATAGCCCACCCGTTTTTGTGGCCTTTTTCCGCTGGACGAACTTGGCGCCCCGGGCTTCGGGCGGGTATTTTTGGGCGCGGCTGTGCCCGCGGCCTATTTTTTGCACACGGATGCGCATCGCAAAGTCTCACGCCATTCCGAGTCCGGCGGACGAAGTTGGCCAGCCCCACCCCCCAAGGCTATAGCCCACCCGTTTTTGTGGCCTTTGTCCGCTGGACGAACTTGGCGCCCCGGCCTTCGGGTGGGTATTTTTGGCCGCGGCTGTGCCCGCGGCCTATTTTTGGCACACGGAGGCGCCTCGCAATGTTTCGCGCCATTCCGAGTCCGGCGGACGAAGTTGGCCAGCCCCACCCCCCAAGGCTATAGCCCACCCGTTTTTGTGGCCTTTTACCGCTGGACGAACTTGGCGCCCCGGCCCTCGGGCGGGTATTTTTGGGCGCGGCTGTGCCCGCGGCCTATTTTTGGCACACGGAGGCGCCTCGCAAAGTCTCGCGCCATTCCGAGTTCGGCGGACGAAGTTGGCCAGCCCCACCCCCCAAGGCTATAGCCCGCCCGTTTTTGTGGCCTTTTAACGCTGGACAAACTTGGCGCCCCGGCCTTCGGGCGGGTATTTTTGGGCGCGGCTGTGCCCGCGGCCTGCCCACAGCACACGGAGGCGCCTCGCAATGTGTCGCGACATTACGCGTCCGGGGGTCGAAGTTGGCCAGCCCCTCCGCCCAAGGCTATAGCCCACCCGTTTTGTGGCCTTTTTCCGCTGGACGAACTTGGCACCCGGCCTTGGGCGGATAATTTTGGGTGCGGCTGTGCCCGCAGCCTATTTTTCGTACACGGAGGTGCCTCACAAAGTCTCGCGCGCCATTCCGAGTCCGGCGGACGAAGTTGGCTAGCCCCAGCCCCAAGCTATAGCCCACCCGGTTTTGTGGGCTTTTTACGCTGGAGGAACTTGGCGCCCCGGCCTTCGGGCAGGTATTTTTGGGAGCCGCTGTGCCCACGGCCTATTTTTGGCACACGGAGGCGCCTCGCAAAGTCTCGCGCCATTACGAGTCCGGCGGACGAAGTTGGCCAGCCCCACCCCCCAAGGCTATAGCCCACCCGTTTTTGTGGCCTTTTTCCGCTGGACGAACTTGGCGCCCCGGCCTTCGGGCGGGTATTTTTGGGCGCGGCTGTGCCCGCGGCCTATTTTTGGCACACGGAGGCGCCTCGCAAAGTCTCGCGCCATTCCGATTCCGGCGGACGAAGTTGGCCAGCCCCACCCCCCAGGGAAAAGCCCACCCGATTTTTTGGCCTTTTTCCGGGGGTGGAACTTGGCGCCCGGGCTTTCGGGGGGGTTTTTTTGTGCGCCGGTGTGCCCACGGCCTATTTTTGACACACGGATGCGCCTCGCAAAGTATCGCGCCATTCCGAGTCCGGCGGACGAAGTTGGCCAGCCCCACCCCCCAAGGCGATGGCCCACCCGTTTTGTGGCCTTTTTCCGCTGGACGAACTTGGCGCCCGGCCTTCGGGTGGGTATTTTTGGCGTGGCTGTGCCCGCCGCCTATTTTTGGCACACGGAGGCGCCTCGCAATGTTTCGCGCCATTCCGAGTCCCGGCGGACGAAGTTGGCCAGCCCCACCCCCAAGGCTATAGCCCACCCGTTTTTGTGGCCTTTTTCCGCTGGGACGAACTTGGCGCCCGGCCTTGGGTGGGTATTTTTGGCCGCGGCTGTGCCCATGGCCTATTTTTGCCACACGGAGGCGCCTCGCAATGTTTCGCGCCATTCCGAGTCCGGCGGACGAGTTGGCCAGCCCCACCCCAAGGCTATAGCCCACCCGTTTTGTGGCCTTTTTCCGCTGGACGAACTTGGCGCCCCGGCCCTCGGGCGGGTATTTTTGGGCGCGGCTGTAGCCGCGGCCTATTTTTGGCACACGGAGGCGCCTCGCAAAGTCTCGCGCCATTCCGAGTTCGGCAGACGAAGTTGGCCAGCCCCACCCCCCAAGGCTATAGCCCGCCCGTTTTTGTGGCCTTTTAACGCTGGACAAACTTGGGGCCCCGGCCTTCGGGTGGGTATTTTTGGGCGCGGCTGTGCCCGCGGCCTATTTTTGGCACACGGAGACGCCTCGCAAAGTCTCGCGCCATTCCGAGTCCGGCGGACGGAGTTGGCCAGCCCCACCCCCCAAGGCTATAGCCCACCCGTTTTTGTGGCCTTTTTCCGCTGGACGAACTTGGCGCCCCGGGCTTCGGGCGGGTATTTTTGGCCGCGGCTGTGCCCGCCGCCTATTTTTGGCCCACGGAGGCGCCTCGCAATGTTTCGCGCCATTCCGAGTCCGGCGGACGAAGTTGGCCAGCCCCACCCCCCAAGGCTATAGCCCACCCGTTTTTGTGGCCTTTTACCGCTGGACGAACTTGGCGCCCCGGCCCTCGGGCGGGTATTTTTGGGCGCGGCTGTAGCCGCGGCCTATTTTTGGTACACGGAGGCGCCTCGCAAAGTCTCGTGCCATTCCGAGTTCGGCGGACGAAGTTGGCCAGCCCCACCCCCCAAGGCTATAGCCCGCCCGTTTTTGTGGCCTTTTAACGCTGGACAAACTTGGGGCCCCGGCCTTCGGGTGGGTATTTTTGGGCGCGGCTGTGCCCGCGGCCTATTTTTGGCACACGGAGACGCCTCGCAAAGTCTCGCGCCATTCCGAGTCCGGCGGACGGAGTTGGCCAGCCCCACCCCCCAAGGCTATAGCCCACCCGTTTTTGTGGCCTTTTTCCGCTGGACGAACTTGGCGCCCCGGGCTTCGGGCGGGTATTTTTGGGCGCGGCTGTGCCCGCGGCCTATTTTTTGCACACGGATGTGCATCGCAAAGTCTCACGCCATTCCGAGTCCGGCGGACGAAGTTGGCCAGCCCCACCCCCCAAGGCTATAGCCCACCCGTTTTTGTGGCCTTTTTCCGCTGGACGAACTTGGCGCCCCGGCCTTCGGGTGGGTATTTTTGGCCGCGGCTGTGCCCGCGGCCTATTTTTGGCACACGGAGGCGCCTCGCAATGTTTCGCGCCATTCCGAGTCCGGCGGACGAAGTTGGCCAGCCCCACCCCCCAAGGCTATAGCCCACCCGTTTTTGTGGCCTTTTACCGCTGGACGAACTTGGCGCCCCGGCCCTCGGGCGGGTATTTTTGGGCGCGGCTGTCGCCGCTGCCTATTTTTGGCACACGGAGGCGCCTCGCAAAGTCTCGCGCCATTCCGAGTCCGGCGGACGAAGTTGGCCAGCCCCACCCCCCAAGGCTATAGCCCGCCCGTTTTTGTGGCCTTTTAACGCTGGACAAACTTGGCGCCCCGGCCGTCGGGTGGGAAGTTTTGGCGAGGCAGTTCCAGCGGACTATTTTTGGCACACGGACTCGCCTCGCAAAGTCTCGCGCCATTCCGAGTCCGGCGGACGGAGTTGGCCAGCCCCACCCCCCAGGGGTATAGCCCACCCGTTTTTGTGGCCTTTTTCCGCCGGACGAACTTGGCGCCCGGGCCGAGGCGGGCGGGTATTTTTGGGCGCGGCTGTGCCCGCGGCCTATTTTTTGCACACGGATGTGCATCGCAAAGTCTCACGCCATTCCAAGTCCGGCGGACGAAGTTGGCCAGCCCCACCCCCCAAGGCTATAGCCCACCCGTTTTTGTGGCCTTTTTCCGCTGGACGAACTTGGCGCCCCGGCCTTCGGGTGGGTATTTTTGGCCGCGGCTGTGCCCGCGGCCTATTTTTGGCACACGGAGGCGCCTCGCAATGTTTCGCGCCATTCCGAGTCCGGCGGACGAAGTTGGCCAGCCCCACCCCCCAAGGCTATAGCCCACCCGTTTTTGTGGCCTTTTACCGCTGGACGAACTTGGCGCCCCGGCCCTCGGGCGGGTATTTTTGGGCGCGGCTGTGGCCGCGGCCTATTTTTGGCACACGGAGGCGCCTCGCAAAGTCTCGCGCCATTCCGAGTTCGGCGGACGAAGTTGGCCAGCCCCACCCCCCAAGGCTATAGCCCGCCCGTTTTTGTGGCCTTTTAACGCTGGACAAACTTGGGGCCCCGGCCTTCGGGTGGGTATTTTTGGGCGCGGCTGTGCCCGCGGCCTATTTTTGGCACACGGAGACGCCTCGCAAAGTCTCGCGCCATTCCGAGTCCGGCGGACGGAGTTGGCCAGCCCCACCCCCCAAGGCTATAGCCCACCCGTTTTTGTGGCCTTTTTCCGCTGGACGAACTTGGCGCCCCGGGCTTCGGGCGGGTATTTTTGGGCGCGGCTGTGCCCGCGGCCTATTTTTTGCACACGGATGTGCATCGCAAAGTCTCACGCCATTCCGAGTCCGGCGGACGGAGTTGGCCAGCCCCACCCCCCAAGGCTATAGCCCACCCGTTTTTGTGGCCTTTTTCCGCTGGACGAACTTGGCGCCCCGGCCTTCGGGTGGGTATTTTTGGCCGCGGCTGTGCCCGCGGCCTATTTTTGGCACACGGAGGCGCCTCGCAATGTTTCGCGCCATTCCGAGTCCGGCGGACGAAGTTGGCCAGCCCCACCCCCCAAGGCTATAGCCCACCCGTTTTTGTGGCCTTTTTCCGCTGGACTAACTTGGCGCCCCGGGCTTCGGGCGGGTATTATTGGGCGCGGCTGTGACCGCGGCCTATTTTTTGCACACGGATGCGCATCGCAAAGTCTCACGCCATTCCGAGTCCGGCGGACGAAGTTGGCCAGCCCCACCCCCCAAGGCTATAGCCCACCCGTTTTTGTGGCCTTTTTCCGCTGGATGAACTTGGCGCCCCGGCCTTCGGGTGGGTATTTTTGGCCGCGGCTGTGCCCGCGGCCTATCTTTGGCACACGGAGACGCCTCGCAAAGTCTCGCGCCATTCCGAGTCCGGCAGACGGAGTTGGCCAGCCCCACCCCCCAAGGCTATAGCCCACCCGTTTTTGTGGCCTTTTTCCGCTGGACGAACTTGGCGCCCCGGCCTTCGGTCGGGTATTTTTGGGCGCAGCTGTGCCCACGGCCTATTTTTGGCACACGGAGGCGCCTCGCAAAGTCTCGCACCGTTCCGAGTCCGGCGGACGAAGTTGGCCAGCCCCACCCCCAAGGCTATAGCCCCACCCGTTTTTGTGGCCTTTTTCTGGTGGACGAACTTGGCGCCCCGGCCTTCGGGGGGGTATTTTTGGGCGCGGCTGTGCCCGCGGCCTATTTTTTGCACACGGATGCGCCTCGCAAAGTCTCACGCCATTCCGAGTCCGGCGGACGAAGTTGGCCAGCCCCACCCCCCAAGGCGATAGCCCACCCGTTTTTGTGGCCTTTTTCCGCTGGACGAACTTGGCGCCCCGGCCTTCGGGTGGGTATTTTTGGCCGCGGCTGTGCCCGCGGCCTATTTTTGGCACACGGAGGCGCCTCGCAATGTTTCGCGCCATTCCGAGTACGGCGGACGAAGTTGGCCAGCCCCACCCCCCAAGGCTATAGCCCACCCGTTTTTGTGGCCTTTTACCGCTGGACGAACTTGGCGCCCCGGCCCTCGGGCGGGTATTTTTGGGCGCGGCTGTAGCCGCGGCCTATTTTTGGCACACGGAGGCGCCTCGCAAAGTCTCGCGCCATTCCGAGTTCGGCGGACGAAGTTGGCCAGCCCCACCCCCCAAGGCTATAGCCCGCCCGTTTTTGTGGCCTTTTAACGCTGGACAAACTTGGGGCCCCGGCCTTCGGGTGGGTATTTTTGGGCGCGGCTGTGCCCGCGGCCTATTTTTGGCACACGGAGACGCCTCGCAAAGTCTCGCGCCATTCCGAGTCCGGCGGACGGAGTTGGCCAGCCCCACCCCCCAAGGCTATAGCCCACCCGTTTTTGTGGCCTTTTTCCGCTGGACGAACTTGGCGCCCCGGGCTTCGGGCGGGTATTTTTGGGCGCGGCTGTGCCCGCGGCCTATTTTTTGCACACGGATGCGCATCGCAAAATCTCACGCCATTCCGAGTCCGGCGGACGAAGTTGGCCAGCCCCACCCCCCAAGGCTATAGCCCACCCGTTTTTGTGGCCTTTTTCCGCTGGATGAACATGGCGCCCCGGCCGTCGGGGGGGTATTTTTTGCCATGGCTGTGCCCATGACCTATTTTTTTGGCACACGGAGGCGCCTCGCAAAGTCTCGCGCCATTCCGAGTCAGGCGGACGAAGTTGGCCAGCCCCACCCCCCAAGGCTATAGCCCACCCGTTTTTGTGGCCTTTTACCGCTGGACGAACTTGGCGCCCCGGCCCTCGGGCGGGTATTTTTGGGCGCGGCTGTGCCCGCGGCCTAGTTTTGGCACACGGAGATGCCTCGCAAAGTCTCGCGCCATTCCGAGTCCGGCAGACGGAGTTGGCCAGCCCCACCCCCCAAGGCTATAGCCCACCCGTTTTTGTGGCCTTTTTCCGCTGGACGAACTTGGCGCCCCGGCCTTCGGTCGGGTATTTTTGGGCGCAGCTGTGCCCGCGGCCTATTTTTGGCACACGGAGGCGCCTCGCAAAGTCTCGCGCCGTTCCGAGTCCGGCGGACGAAGTTGGCCAGCCCCACCCCCAAGGCTATAGCCCCACCCGTTTTTGTGGCCTTTTTCTGGTGGACGAACTTGGCGCCCCGGCCTTCGGGGGGGTATTTTTGGGCGCGGCTGTGCCCGCGGCCTATTTTTGGCACACGGAGGCGCCTCGCAAAGTCTCGCGCCATTCCGAGTCCGGCGGATGAAGTTGGCCAGCCCCACCCCCCAATGCTATAGCCCACCCGTTTTTGTGGCCTTTTACCGCTGGACGAACTTGGCGCCGCAGCCTTCGGGCGGCTAGTTTTGGGCGCGGCTGTGCCCGCGGCCTATTTTTGGTACACGGAGGCGCCTCGCAAAGTCTCGCGCCATTCCGAGTCCGGCGGACGAAGTTGGCCAGCCCCACCCCCCAAGGCTATAGCCCACCCGTTTTTGTGGCCTTTTACCGCTGGACGAACTTGGCGCCCCGGCCTTCGGGCTGGTATTTTTGGGCGCGGCTGTGCCCGCGGCCTATTTTTGGCACACGGAGGGGCCTCGTAAAGTCTCGCGCCATTCCGAGTCCAGCGGACGAAGTTGGCCAGCCCCACCCCCAAAGGCTATAGCCAACCCGTTTTTGTGGCCTTTTTCCGCTGGACGAACTTGGTGCCCCGGCCTTCGGGCGGGTATTTTTGGGCGTGGCTGTGCCCGCCGCCTATTTTTGGCACACGGAGGCGCCTCGTAAAGTCTCGCGCCATTCCGAGTCCGGCAGACGTAGTTGGCCAGCCCCACCCCCCAAGGCTATAGCCCACCCGTTTTTGTGGCCTTTTACCGCTGGACGAACTTGGCGCCCCCCTTCGGGCGGGTATTTTTGGGCGCGGCTGTGCCCGCGGCCTATTTTTGGCACACGGAGGCGCCTCGCAAAGTCTCGCGCCATTCCGTGTCCGGCGGACGAAGTTGGCCAGCCCCACCCCCCAAGGCTATAGCCCACCCGTTTTTGTGGCCTTTTACCGCTGGACAAACTTGGCGCCCTGGCCTTCGGGCCGGTATTTTTGGGCGCGGCTGTGCCCGCGGCCTATTTTTGGCACACGAAGGCGCGTCGCAAAGTCTCGCGCCATTCCGAGTCCGGCGGACGATGTCGGCCAGCCCCACCCCCCAAGGCTATAGCCCACCCGTTTTTGTGGCCTTTTTCCGCTGGACGAACTTGGCGCCCCGGGCTTCGGGCGGGTATTTTTGGGCGCGGCTGTGCCCGCGGCCTATTTTTGGCACACGGATGCGCCTCGCAAAGTCTCACGCCATTCCGATTCCGGCGGACGAAGTTGGCCAGCCCCACCCCCCAAGGCTATAGCCCACCCGTTTTTGTGGCCTTTTTCCGCTGGACGAACTTGGCGCCCCGGCCTTCGGGTGGGTATTTTTGGCCGCGGCTCTGCCCGCGGCCTATGTTTGGCGCACGGAGGCGCCTCGCAAAGTCTCGCGCCATTCCGAGTCCGGCGGACGAAGTTGGCCAGCCCCACCCCCCAAGGCTATAGCCCACCCGTTTTTGTGGCCTTTTACCGCTGGACGAACTTGGCGCCCCGGCCCTCGGGCGGGTATTTTTGGGCGCGGCTGTGGCCGCGGCCTATTTTTGGCACACGGAGACGCCTCGCAAAGTCTCGCGCCATTCCGAGTCCGGCGGACGGAGTTGGCCAGCCCCACCCCCCAAGGCAATCGCCCACCCGTTTTTGTGGCCTTTTTCCGCTGGACGAACTTGGCGCCCCGGCCTTCGGGCAGGTATTTTTGGGCGCGGCTGTGCCCACGGCCTATTTTTGGCACACGGAGGCACCTCGCAAAGTCTCGCGCCATTCCGAGTCCGGCGGATGAAGTTGGCCAGCCCCACCCCCCAAGGCTATAGCCCACCCGTTTTTGTGGCCTTTTACCGCTGGACGAACTTGGCGCCGCAGCCTTCGGGCGGGTAGTTATGGGCGCGGCTTTGCCCGCGGCCTATTTTTGGCACACGGAGGCGCCTCGCAAAGTCTCGCGCCACTCCGAGTCCGGCGGACGAAGTTGGCCAGCCCCACCCCCCAAGGCTATAGCCCACCCGTTTTTGTGGCCTTTTACCGCTGGACGAACTTGGCGCCCCGGCCTTCGGGCGGGTATTTTTTGGCGCGGCTGTGCCCGCGGCCTATTTTTGGCACACGGAGGCGCCTCGCAAAGTCTCGCGCCATTCCGTGTCCGGCGGACGAAGTTGGCCAGCCCCACCCCCCAAGGCTATAGCCCACCCGTTTTTGTGGCCTTTTACCGCTGGAAGAACTTGGCGCCCCGGCCTTCGGGTGGGTATTTTTGGGCGCGGCTGTGCCCGCGGCATATTTTTGGAACACGGAGGCGCCTCGCAAAGTCTCGCGCCATTCCGAGTCCGGCGGACGAAGTTGGCCAGCCCCACCCCCCAAGGCTATAGCCCACCCGTTTTTGTGGCCTTTTTCCGCTGGACAAACTTGGCGCCCCGGCCTTCGGGCGGATAATTTTGGGTGCGGCTGTGCCCGCAGCCTATTTTTCGCACACGGAGGCGCCTCACAAAGTCTCGTGCCATTCCGAGTCCGGCGGACGAAGTTGGCCAGCCCCACCCCCCAAGGCTATAGCCCACCCGTTTTTGTGGCCTTTTTCCGCTGGACGAACTTGGCGCCCCGGCCTTCGGGCGGGTATTTTTGGGCGCGGCTGAGCCCGCGGCATATTTTTGGCACACGGAGGCACCTCGCAAAGTCTCGCGCCATTCCGAGTCCGGCGGACGAAGTTGGCCAGCCCCACCGCCCAAGGCTATAGCCCACCCGTTTTTGTGGCCTTTTTCCGCTGGACGAAATTGGCGCCCCGGCCTTCGGGCGGATAATTTTGGGTGCGGCTGTGCCCGTAGCCTATTTTTCGCACACGGAGGCGCCTCACAAAGTCTCGCGCCATTCCGAGTCCGGCGGACGAAGTTGGCCAGCCCCACCCCCCAAGGCTATAGCCCACCCGTTTTTGTGGCCTTTTTCCGCTGGACGAACTTGGCGCCCCGGCCTTCGGGCGGGTATTTTTGGACGCGGCTGTGCCCGCGGCCTATTTTTGGCGCACGGAGGCGCCTCGCAAAGTCTCGCGCCATTCCGATTCCGGCGGACGAAGTTGGCCAGCCCCACCCCCCAAGGCTATAGCCCACCCGTTTTTGTGGCCTTTTTCCGCTGGACGAACTTGGCGCCGGCCTTCGGGCGGGTATTTTTGGGCGCGGCTGTGCCCGCGGCCTATTTTTGGCACACGGATTCACCTCTCAAAGTCTCACGCCATTCCGAGTCCGGCGGACGAAGTTGGCCAGCCCCACCCCCCAAGGCTATAGCCTACCCGCTTTTGTGGCCTTTTACCGCTGGACGATCTTGGCGCCCCGGCCTTTGGGTGTGTATTTTTGTGCGCGGCTGTGCCCGCGGCCTATTTTTGGCACACGGAGGCCCCTCGCAAAGTCTCGCGCCATTCCGAGTCCGGCGGACGAAGTTGGCCAGCCCCACCCCCCAGGCCAAAACCCACCCCGTTTTTGTGGCATTTTACCCAGGGACGAACTTGGCGCCCCGGCTTGCGGCGGTTATTTTTGGGCGCGGCTGTGCCCGCGGCCTATTTTTTGAACACGGATGCGCCTCGCAAAGTCTCACGCCATTCCGAGTCCGGCGGACGAAGTTGGCCAGCCCCACCCCCCAAGGCTATAGCCCACCCGTTTTTGTGGCCTTTTTCAGCTGGACGAACGTGGCGCCCGGCCTTGGTGGGTATTTTTGGCGCGGCTGTGCCCGCGGCCTATTTTTGGCACACGGAGGCGCCTCGCAAAGTCTCGCGCCATTCCGAGTCCGGCGGACGAAGTTGGCCAGCCCCACCCCCCAAGGCTATAGCCCACCCGTTTTTGTGGCCTTTTACCGCTGGACGAACTTGGCGCCCCGGCCTTCGGGCGGGTATTTTTGGGCGCGGCTTTGCCCGCGGCCTATTTTTGGCACACGGAGACGCCTCGCAAAGTCTCGCGCCATTCCGAGTCCGGCGGACGGAGTTGGCCAGCCCCACCCCCCAAGGCTATAGCCCACCCGTTTTTGTGGCCTTTTTCCGCTGGACGAACTTGGCGCCCCGGCCTTCGGTCGGGTATTTTTGGGCGCAGCTGTGCCCGCGGCCTATTTTTGGCACACGGAGGCGCCTCGCAAAGTCTCGCGCCATTCCGAGTCCGGCGGACGAAGTTGGCCAGCCCCACCCCCAAGGCTATAGCCCCACCCGTTTTTGTGGCCTTTTTCTGCTGGACGAACTTGGCGCCCCGGCCTTCGGGGGGGTATTTTTGGGCGCGACTGTGCCCGCGGCCTATTTTTGGCACACGGAGGTGCCTCGCAAAGTCTCGCGCCATTCCGAGCCCGGCGGACGAAGTTGGCCAGTCCCGCCCGCCAATGCTATAGCCCACCCGTTTTTGTGGCCTTTTACCGCTGGACGAACTTGGCGCCCCGGCCTTCGGGCAGGTATTTTTGGGCGCGGCAGTGGCCGCGGCCTATTTTTGGCACACGGAGGCGCCTCGAAAAGTCTCGCGCCATTCCGAGTCCGGCGGACGAAGTTGGCCAGCCCCACCCCCCAAGGCTGTAGCCCACCCGTTTTTGTGGCCTTTTACCGCTGGACGAACTTGGCGCCTCGGCCTTCGGGCGGGTATTTTTGGGCGCGGCTGTGCCCGCCGCCTATTTTTGGCACACGGAGGCGCCTCGCAAAGTCTCGCGCCATTCCAAGTCCGGCGGACGAAGTTGGCCAGCCCCACCCCCCAAGGCTATAACCCGCCCATTTTTGTGGCCTTTTAACGCTGGACGTACTTGGCGGCCCGCCCTTCGGGCGGGTATATTTGAGCGGGGCTGTGCCCGCCGCCTATTTTTGGTACACGGAGGCGCCTCGCAAAGTCTCGCGCCATTCCGAGTCCGGCGGACGAAGTTGGCCAGCCCCACCCCCCAAGGCTATACCCACCCGTTTTTGTGGCCTTTTTCCGCTGGACGAACTTGGCGCCCCAGCCTTCGGGCGGGTATTTTTGGGCGCGGCTGTGCCCGCGGCCTATTTTTGGCACACGGATGCGCCTCGCAAAGTCTCACACCATTCCGATTCCGGCGGACGAAGTTGGCCAGCCCCACCCCCCAAGGCTATAGCCCACCCGTTTTTGTGGCCTTTTTCCGCTGGACGAACTTGGCGCCCCGGCCTTCGGGTGGGTATTTTTGGCCGCGGCTCTGCCCGCGGCCTATTTTTGGCACACGGAGGCACCTCGCAAAGTCTCGCGCCATTCCGAGTCCGGCGGACGAAGTTGGCCAGCCCCACCCCCCAAGGCTATAGCCCACCCGTTTTTGTGGCCTTTTTCCGCTGGACGAAATTGGCGCCCCAGCCTTCGGGCGGATAATTTTGGGTGCGGCTGTGCCCGTAGCCTATTTTTCGCACACGGAGGCGCCTCACAAAGTCTCGCGCCATTCCGAGTCCGGCGGACGAAGTTGGCCAGCCCCACCCCCCAAGGCTATAGCCCACCCGTTTTTGTGGCCTTTTTCCGCTGGACGAACTTGGCGCCCCGGCCTTCGGGCGGGTATTTTTGGACGCGGCTGTGGCCGCGGCCTATTTTTGGCGCACGGAGGCGCCTCGCAAAGTCTCGCGCCATTCCGATTCCGGCGGACGAAGTTGGCCAGCCCCACCCCCCAAGGCTATAGCCCACCCGTTTTTGTGGCCTTTTTCCGCTGGACGAACTTGGCGCCGGCCTTCGGGCGGGTATTTTTGGGCGCGGCTGTGCCCGCGGCCTATTTTTGGCACACGGATTCACCTCGCAAAGTCTCACGCCATTCCGAGTCCGGCGGACGAAGTTGGCCAGCCCCACCCCCCAAGGCTATAGCCTACCCGTTTTTGTGGCCTTTTTCCGCTGGACGAACTTGGCGCCCCGGCCTTTGGGTGGGTATTTTTGTCCGCGGCTGTGCCCGCGGCCTATTTTTGGCACACGGAGGCACCTCGCAAAGTCTCGCGCCATTCCGAGTCCGGCGGACGAAGTTGGCCAGCCCCACCCCCCAAGGCTATAGCCCACCCGTTTTTGTGGCCTTTTTCCGCTGGACGAACTTGGCGCCCCGGGCTTCGGGCGGGTATTTTTGGGCGCGGCTGTGCCCGCGGCCTATTTTTTGCACACGGATGCGCCTCGCAAAGTCTCACGCCATTCCGAGTCCGGCGGACGAAGTTGGCCAGCCCCACCCCCACGGCTATAGCCCCCCTGTTTTGGGTGCCTTTTACCGCTGGACGAACTTGGCGCCCCGGCCTTCGGGTGGGTATTTTTGGGCGCGGCTGTGCCCGCGGCCTATTTTTGGCACACGGAGGCGCCTCGCAAAGTCTCGCGCCATTCCGAGTCCGGCGGACGGAGTTGGCCAGCCCCACCCCCCAAGGCTATAGCCCACCCGTTTTTGTGGCCTTTTTCCGCAGGACGAACATGGCGCCCGGCCTTCGGTTGGTTATTTTTGGGCGCGGCAGTGCCCGCGGCCTATTTTTGGCACACGGAGGCCCCTCGCAAAGTCTCGCGCCATTCCGAGTCCGGCGGACGAAGTTGGCCAGCCCCACCCCCAAGGCTATAGCCCCACCCGTTTTTGTGGCCTTTTTCTGCTGGACGAACTTGGCGCCCCGGCCTTCGGGGGGGTATTTTTGGGCGCGACTGTGCCCGCGGCCTATTTTTGGCACACGGAGGTGCCTCGCAAAGTCTCGCGCCATTCCGAGCCCGGCGGACGAAGTTGGCCAGTCCCGCCCGCCAATGATATAGCCCACCCGTTTTTGTGGCCTTTTACCGCTGGACGAACTTGGCGCCCCGGCCTTCGGGCAGGTATTTTTGGGCGCGGCAGTGGCCGCGGCCTATTTTTGGCGCACGGAGGCGCCTCGAAAAGTCTCGCGCCATTCCGAGTCCGGCGGACGAAGTTGGCCAGCCCCACCCCCCAAGGCTGTAGCCCACCCGTTTTTGTGGCCTTTTACCGCTGGACGAACTTGGCGCCGCGGCCTTCGGGCGGGTATTTTTGGGCGCGGCTGTGCCCGCGGCCTATTTTTGGCACACGGAGGGGCCTCGCAAAGTCTCGCGCCATTCCGAGTCCAGCGGACGAAGTTGGCCAGCCCCACCCCCAAAGGCTATAGCCAACCCGTTTTTGTGGCCTTTTTCCGCTGGACGAACTTGGCGCCCCGGGCTTCGGGCGGGTATTTTTGGGCGCGGCTGTGCCCGCGGCCTATTTTTGGCACACGGATGCGCCTCGCAAAGTCTCACGCCATTCCGATTCCGGCGGACGAAGTTGGCCAGCCCCACCCCCCAAGGCTATAGCCCACCCGTTTTTGTGGCCTTTTTCCGCTGGACGAACTTGGCGCCCCGGCCTTCGGGTGGGTATTTTTGGCCGCGGCTCTGCCCGCGGCCTATTTTTGGCACACGGAGGCACCTCGCAAAGTCTCGCGCCATTCCGAGTCCGGCGGACGAAGTTGGCCAGCCCCACCCCCCAAGGCTATAGCCCACCCGTTTTTGTGGCCTTTTACCGCTGGACGAACTTGGCGCCCCGGCCCTCGGGCGGGTATTTTTGGGCGCGGCTGTGGCCGCGGCCTATTTTTGGCACACGGAGACGCCTCGCAAAGTCTCGCGCCATTCCGAGTCCGGCGGACGGAGTTGGCCAGCCCCACCCCCCAAGGCAATAACCCACCCGTTTTTGTGGCCTTTTAACGCTGGACGAACTTGGCGCCCCGGCCTTCGGGCAGGTATTTTTGGGCGCGGCTGTGCCCGCGGCCTATTTTTGGCACACGGAGGCGCCTCGCAAAGTCTCGCGCCATTCCGAGTCCGGCGGACGAAGTTGGCCAGCCCCACCCCCCAAGGCTATAGCCCACCCGTTTTTGTGGCCTTTTACCGCTGGACGAACTTGGCGCCCCGGCCTTCGGGCTGGTATTTTTGGGCGCGGCTGTGCCCGCGGCCTATTTTTGGCACACGGATGCGCCTCGCAAAGTCTCGCGCCATTCCGTGTCCGGCGGACGAAGTTGGCCAGCCCCACCCCCCAAGGCTATAGCCCACCCGTTTTTGTGGCCTTTTACCGCTGGAAGAACTTGGCGCCCCGGCCTTCGGGTGGGTATTTTTGGGCGCGGCTGTGCCCGCGGCATATTTTTGGAACACGGAGGCGCCTCGCAAAGTCTCGCGCCATTCCGAGTCCGGCGGACGAAGTTGGCCAGCCCCACCCCCCAAGGCTATAGCCCACCCGTTTTTGTGGCCTTTTTCCGCTGGACGAACTTGGCGCCCCGGCCTTCGGGCGGATAATTTTGGGTGCGGCTGTGCCCGCAGCCTATTTTTCGCACACGGAGGCGCCTCACAAAGTCTCGCGCCATTCCGAGTCCGGCGGACGAAGTGGGCCAGCCCCACCCCCCAAGGCTATAGCCCACTCGTTTTTGTGGCCTTTTTCCGCTGGACGAACTTGGCGCCCCGGCCTTCGGGCGGGTATTTTTGGGCGCGGCTGAGCCCGCGGCATAATTTTGGCACACGGAGGCACCTCGCAAAGTCTCGCGCCATTCCGAGTCCGGCGGACGAAGTTGGCCAGCCCCACCCCCCAAGGCTATAGCCCACCCGGTTTTGTGGCCTTTTTCCGCTGGACGAACTTGGCGCCCCGGCCTTCGGGCGGATAATTTTGGGTGCGGCTGTGCCCGTAGCCTATTTTTCACACACGGAGGCGCCTCACAAAGTCTCGCGCCATTCCGAGTCCGGCGGACGAAGTTGGCCAGCCCCACCCCCCAAGGCTATAGCCCACCCGTTTTTGTGGCCTTTTTCCGCTGGACGAACTTGGCGCCCCGGCCTTCGGGCGGGTATTTTTGGGCGCGGCTGTGCCCGCGGCCTATTTTTGGCACACGGAGACGCCTCGCAAAGTCTCGCGCCATTCCGAGTCCGGCGGACGGAGTTGGACAGCCCCACCCCCCAAGGCAATAACCCACCCGTTTTTGTGGCCTTTTAACGCTGGACGAACTTGGCGCCCCGGCCTTCGGGCTGGTATTTTTGGGCGCGGCTGTGCCCGCGGCCTATTTTTGGCACACGGAGGCGCCTCGCAAAGTCTCGCGCCATTCCGAGTCCGGCGGACGAAGTTGGCCAGCCCCACCCCCAAGGCAATAGCCCACCCCGTTTTGTGGCCTTTTACCGCTGGACGAACTTGGCGCCCCGGCCTTCGGGCTGGTATTTTTGGGCGCGGCTGTGCCCGCGGCCTATTTTTGGCACACGGATGCGCCTCGCAAAGTCTCGCGCCATTCCGTGTCCGGCGGACGAAGTTGGCCAGCCCCACCCCCCAAGGCTATAGCCCACCCGTTTTTGTGGCCTTTTACCGCTGGAAGAACTTGGCGCCCCGGCCTTCGGGTGGGTATTTTTGGGCGCGGCTGTGCCCGCGGCATATTTTTGGAACACGGAGGCGCCTCGCAAAGTCTCGCGCCATTCCGAGTCCGGCGGACGAAGTTGGCCAGCCCCACCCCCCAAGGCTATAGCCCACCCGGGTTTGTGGCCTTTTTCCGCTGGACGAACTTGGCGCCCCGGCCTTCGGGCGGATAATTTTGGGTGCGGCTGTGCCCGCAGCCTATTTTTCGCACACGGAGGCGCCTCACAAAGTCTCGCGCCATTCCGAGTCCGGCGGACGAAGTGGGCCAGCCCCACCCCCCAAGGCTATAGCCCACTCGTTTTTGTGGCCTTTTTCCGCTGGACGAACTTGGCGCCCCGGCCTTCGGGCGGGTATTTTTGGGCGCGGCTGAGCCCGCGGCATATTTTTGGCACACGGAGGCACCTCGCAAAGTCTCGCGCCATTCCGAGTCCGGCGGACGAAGTTGGCCAGCCCCACCCCCCAAGGCTATAGCCCACCCGTTTTTGTGGCCTTTTTCCGCTGGACGAACTTGGCGCCCCGGCCTTCGGGCGGATAATTTTGGGTGCGGCTGTGCCCGTAGCCTATTTTTCGCACACGGAGGCGCCTCACAAAGTCTCGCGCCATTCCGAGTCCGGCGGACGAAGTTGGCCAGCCCCACCCCCCAAGGCTATAGCCCACCCGTTTTTGTGGCCTTTTCCGCTGGGCCCGAACTTGGCGCCCCGGCCTTCGGGCGGGTATTTTAGGCGCGGCTGTGCCCGCGGCCTATTTTTTTTGGCACACGGAGGCGCCTCGCAAAGTCTCGCGCCATTCCGAGTCCGGCGGACGGTTGGCCAGCCCCACCCCCAAGGCTAGAGCCCACC
>JAUJEM010000186.1:0-44423 GCA_030448935.1 Citrus cavaleriei
AAAAGGCCAGGGGGGTGGGGCTGGCCAACTTCGTCCGCCCGGACTCGGAATGGGCGCGAGACTTTGCGAGGCGCCTCCGTGTGCCAAAAATAGGCCGCGGGCACAGCCGCGCCCAAAAATACCTGCCCGAAGGCCGGGCGCCAAGTTCGTCCAGCGGAAAAAGGCCACAAAAGCGGGTGGGCTATAGCCTTGGGGGTGGGGCTGGCCAACCGTCCGCGGACTCGGAATGGCGCGAGACTGCGAGGCGCCTCCGTGTGCCAAAAATAGGCCGTGGGCACAGCCGCGCCAAAAATACCACCCGCCCGAAGGCCGGGCGCCAAGTTCGTCCAGCGGAAAAAGGCCACAAAAGCGGGTGGGCTATAGCCTTGGGGGTGCGGCTGGCCAACTTCGTCCGCCCGGACTCGGAATGGCGAGAGACTTTGCGAGGCGCCTCCGTGTGCCAAAAATAGGCGCGGGCACAGCCGCGCCCAAAAATACCGCCGAAGGCCGGGCGCCAAGTTCGTCCAGCGGAAAAAGGCCACAAAAGCGGGTGGGCTATAGCCTTGGGGGTGGGGCTGGCCAACTTCGTCCGCCGGACTCGGAATGGCGCGAGACTTTGCGAGGTGCCTCCATGTGCCAAAAATAGACGCGGGCACAACGCGCCAAAAATGCTGCCGAAGGCGGGGCGCCAAGTTCGTCCCAGCGGAAAAGGCCACAAAGCGGGTGGGCTGTAGCCTTGGGGGGGTGGGGCTGGCCAACATTCAATGGACAGATGGCGTGAGACACTGCAGCGACGCCTCATCTGCAAAAATAGGCGGCGGGCACAACCAACGCCCACAATACCGCCGAAGGCGAACAAATTCAAATCAGCGGTAAAAGGCCATGGTGTTGCCGTGTAGGGGGTGGGGCTGGCCAACTTCGTCCGCCCGGACTCGGAATTAACGAAAAGAGGCGTTCACACGAGCGCCTCCGTGTGCCAAAAATGGCCGCAGCCACAGCCTCACCCAAAAATACCCGCCCCCGATGGCCGGGCGCCAAGTTCGTCCAGCGGAAAAAGGCCACAAAATCGGGTGGGCTATAGCCTTGGGGGGTGGGGCTGGCCAACTTCGTCCGCCGGACTCGGAATGGCGCGAGACTTTGCGAGGCGCCTCCGTGTGCCAAAAATAGGCCGCGGACACAGCAGCGCCCAAAAATAACCGCCCGACGGCCGGGGTGCCAAGTTCGTCCAGCGGTAAAAGGCCACAAAACCGGGTGGGCTATAGCCTTGGGGGGTGGGGCTGGCCAACTTTGTCCGCCGGACTCGGAATGGCGTGCGACTTTGCGAGGCGCCTCCGTGTGCCAAAAATAGGCATGGGCACAGCCGCGCCCAAAAATACCCGCCCGAAGGCCGGGCGCCAAGTTCGTCCAGCGGAAAAAGGCCACAAAAGCGGGTGGGCTATAGCCTTGGGGGTGGGGCTGGCCAACTTCGTCCCCCGGACTCGGAATGGCGTGAGACTTTGCGAGGCGCCTCCGTGTGCCAAAAATAGGCTGCGGGCACGCCGCGCCCAAAAATACCCGCCCGAAGGCCGGGCGCCAAGTTCGTCCAGCGGAAAAAGGCCACAAAAGCGGGTGGGCTATAGCCTTGGGGGTGGGGCTGGCCAACCGTCCTCCGGACTCGGAATGGTGCGAGACTTTCCGAGGCTCCTCCGTGTGCCAAAAATAGGCCGCGGGCTCAGCCGCGCCCAAAAATACCCGCCCGAAGGCCAGGCAGCCAAGTTCGTCCAGCGGACAAAGGCCACAAAATCGGGTGGGCTATAGCCTTGGGGGTGGGGCTGGCCGTCCGCCGGACTCGGAATGGCGCGAGACTTTGCGAGGCGCCTCCGTGTGCCAAAAATAGGCGCTTGGCACAGCCGCGCCCAAAAATACCCGCCCAAAGGCCGGGCGCCAAGTTCGTCCAGCGGAAAAAGGCCACAAAAGCGGGTGGGCTATAGCCTTGGGGGTGGGGCTGGCCAGATCGTCCCCCGGACACGGAATGGCGCGAGACTTTGCGAGGCGCCTCCGTGTGCCAAAAATAGGACGCCGGCACAGCCGCGCCAAAAATACCCGCCCGAAGGCCGGGCGCCAAGTTCGTCCAGCGGAAAAAGGCCACAAAAGCGGGTGGGCTATAGCCTTGGGGGTGGGGCTGGGGCTGGCCAACCGTCCGCCGGACTCGGAATGGCGAGGCTTTGCGAGGCCCCTCCGTGTGCCAACAATAGGCCGTGGGCACAGCCGCGCCCAAAAATACCAGCCCGAAGGCCGGGGCCGCAAGTTCGTCCAGCGGAAAAAGGCCACAAAAACGGGTGGGCTATAGCCTTGGGGGGTGGGGCTGGCCAACTTCGTCCGCCGGACTCGGAATGGCGCGAGACTTTTTGAGGCGCCTCCGTGTGCCAAAAATAGGCCGCGGGCACAGCCGCGCCCAAAAATACCCGCCCGAAGGCAGGGGCGCCAAGTTCGTCCAGCGGAAAAAGGCCACAAAAACGGGTGGGCTATAGCCTTGGGGGGTGGGGCTGGCCAACTTCGTCCGCCGGACTCGGAATGGCGCGAGACTTTGCGAGGCGCCTCCGTGTGCCAAAAATAGGCCGCGGGCACAGCTGCGCCCAAAAATACCCGCCCGAAGGCCGGGGCGCCAAGTTCGTCCAGCGGAAAAAGGCCACAAAAACGGGTGGGCTATAGCCTTGGGGGGTGGGGCTGGCCAACTTCGTCCGCCGGACTCGGAATGGCGCGAGACTTTGCGAGGCGCCTCCGTGTGCCAAAAATAGGCCGCGGGCACAGCCGCGCCCAAAAATACCCGCCCGAAGGCCGGGGCGCCAAGTTCGTCCAGCGGAAAAAGGCCACAAAAACGGGTGGGCTATAGCCTTGGGGGGTGGGGCTGGCCAAATCGTCCGCCGGACTCGGAATGGCGCGAGATTTTGCGAGGCGCCTCCATGTGACAAAAATAGGGCGCGGGCACAGCCTCGCCCAAAAATACCCGCCCGAAGTCCGGGGCGCCAAGTTCGTCCAGCGGAAAAAGGCCACAAAAACGGGTGGGCTATAGCCTTGGGAGGTGGGGCTGGCCAATTTCGTCCGCCGGACTCGGAATGGCGCGAGACTTGCGAGGCGCCTTCGTGTGACAAAACTAGGCCCCGGGCACAGCCGTGCCCAAAAATACCCGCCCGACGGCCGGGGCGCCAAGTTCGTCCAGCGGAAAAAGGCCACAAAACCGGGTGGGCTATAGCCTTGGGGGTGGGGCTGGCCAACTTCGTCCGCCGGACTCGGAATGGCGCGAGACTTTGCGAGGCGCCTCCGTGTGCCAAAAATAGGCCTTGGGCACAGCCGCGCCCAAAAATACCCGCCCGAAGGCCGGGGCGCCAAGTTCGTCCAGCGGAAAAAGGCCACAAAAACGGGTGGGCTATAGCCTTGGGGGGTGGGGCTGGCCAACCGTCCGCGGACTCGGAATGGCGCGAGACTTTGCGAGGCGCCTCCGTGTACCAAAAATAGGCCGCGGGCACAGCCGCGCCAAAAATACCCGCCGAAGGCCGGGCGCCAAGTTCGTCCAGCGGAAAAAGGCCACAAAAGCGGGTGGGCTATAGCCTTGGGGGTGGGGCTGGCCAACCGTCCGCCGGACTCGGAATAGCGCGAGACTTTGTGAGGCGGCTCCGTGTGCCAAAAATAGGCCGCGGGCACAGCCGCGCCCAAAAATACCCGCCTGAAGGCCGGGGCGCCAAGTTCGTCCAACGGAAAAAAGCCACAAAAACGGGTGGGCTATAGCCTTGGGGGGTGGGGCTGGCCAACTTCGTCCGCCGGACTGGGAATGGCGTGAGACTTTGCGAGGCGCCTCCGTGTGCCAAAAATAGCCGCGGGCACAGCCGCGCCCAAAAAAACCCGCCCGAAGGCCGGGGTGCCAAGTTCGTCCAGCGGAAAAAGGCCAGAAAAACGGGTGGGCTATAGCCTTGGGGGGTGGGGCTGGCCAACTTCGTCCGCCGGACTCGGAATGGCGCGAGACTTTGCGAGGCGCCTCCGTGTGCCAAAAATAGGCCGCGGGCACAGCCGCGCCCAAAAATACCCGCCCGAAGGCCGGGGCGCCCAGTTAGTCAAGCGGAAAAATGCCACAAAAAGGGGGTGGGATATAGCCTTGGGGGTGGGGCTGGCCAACTTCGTCCGCCCGGACTCGGAATGGCGCGAGACTTTGCGAGGCGCCTCCGTGTGCCAAAAATAGGCCGCGGGCACAGCCGCGCCAAAAATACCCGCCCGAAGGCGGGGCGCCAAGTTCGTCCAGCGGAAAAAGGCCACAAAAGCGGGTGGGCTATAGCCTTGGGGGTGGGGCTGGCCAACCGTCCGCGGGACTCGGAATGGCGTGAGACTTTGCGAGGCGCCTCGTTGTGCCAAAAATAGCCCGCGGGCACAGCCGCACCCAAAAATACCAGCCCGAAGGCCGGGCGCCAAGTTCGTCCAGCGGAAAAAGGCCACAAAAGCGGGTGGGCTATAGCCTTGGGGGTGGGGCTGGCCAACCGTCCGCCGGACTTGGAATGGCGCGAGACTTTGCGAGGTGCCTCCGTGTGCCAAAAATAGGCCGCGGGCACAGCCGCGCCCAAAAATACCCGCCCGAAGGCTGGGGCGCCAAGTTCGTCCAGCGGAAAAAGGCCACAAAAACGGGTGGGCTATAGCCTTGGGGGTGGGGCTGGCCCACTTCGTCCGCCGGACTCGGAATGGCGCGAGACTTTGCGAGGCGCCTCCGTGTGCCAAAAATAGGCCGTGGGCACAGCCGCGCCAAAAATACCCGCCCGAGGGCGGGCGCCAAGTTCGTCCAGCGGAAAAAGGCCACAAAAGCGGGTGGGCTATAGCCTTGGGGGTGGGGCTGGCCAACTTCGTCCGCCGGACTCGGGAATGGCGCGAGACTTTGAGGCGCCTCCGTGTGCAAAAATAGGCCGTGGGCACAGCCGCGCCCAAAAATAACCGCCCGAAGGCCGGGCGCCAAGCTCGTCCAGCGGAAAAAGGCCACAAAATCGGGTGGGCTATAGCCTTGGGGGGTGGGCTGGCCCACTTCGTCCGCCGGACTCGGAATGGCGCGAGACTTTGCGAGGCGCCTCCGTGTACCAAAAATAGGCCGCGGGCACAGCGCGCCCAAAAATACCCGCCCGAAGGCTGGGGCGCCAAGTTCGTCCAGCGGAAAAAGGCCACAAAAACGGGTGGGCTATAGCCTTGGGGGGTGGGGCAGGCCAACCGTCCGCCCGGACTCGGAATGGCGCGAGACTTTACGAGGTGCCTCCGTGTACGAAAAATAGGCTGCGGGCACAGCCGCGCCCAAAAATACCCGCCCGAAGGCCGGGGCGCCAAGTTCGTCCAGCGGAAAAAGGCCACAAAAGGGGGAGCGAAATGGCGGGGGGGGGTGTGGCTGGCCAACTTCGTCCGCCGGACTCGGAATGGCGCGAGACTTTGCGTTGCGCCTCCGTGTGCCAAAAATAGGCCGCGGGCACAGCCGCGCCCAAAAATACCCGCCCGAAGGCCGGGGCGCCAAGTTCGTCCAGCGGAAAAAGGCCACAAAAACGGGTGGGCTATAGCCTTGGGGGGTGGGGCTGGCCAACCGTCCGCCCGGACTCGGAATGGCGCGAGACTTTGCGAGGCACCTCCGTGTGCCAAAAATAGGCCGCGGGCACAGCCGCGCCCAAAAATACCCGCCCGAAGGCCGGGGCGCCAAGTTCGTCCAGCGGAAAAAGGCCACAAAAACGGGTGGGCTATAGCCTTGGGGGGTGGGGCTGGCCAACTTCGTCCGCCGGACTCGGAATGGCGCGAGACTTTGCGAGGCGCCTCCGTGTACCAAAAATAGGCGCGGGCACAGCCGCACCCAAAAATACCCGCCCGAAGGCCAGGGCGCCAAGTTCGTCCGGCGGAAAAAGGCCACAAAAACGGGTGGGCTATAGCCTTGGGGGTGGGGCTGGCCAACCGTCCGCCCGGACTCGGAATGGCGCGAGACTTTGCGGCGCCTCCGTGTGCCAAAAATAGGCCGCGGGCACAGCCGCGCCCAAAAACCCGCCCGAAGGCCGGGCGCCAAGTTCGTCCAGCGGAAAAAGGCCACAAAAGCGGGTGGGCTATAGCCTTGGGGTGGGGCTGGCCAACCGTCCGCCCGGACTCGGAATGGCGCGAGACTTTGCGAGGCGCCTCCGTGTGCCAAAAATAGGCCGCGGGCACAGCCGCGCCAAAAATACCCGCCGAAGGCCGGGCGCCAAGTTCGTCCAGCGGAAAAAGGCCACAAAAGCGGGTGGGCTATAGCCTTGGGGAAGTGGGGCTGGCCAACTTCGTCCGCCGGACTCGGAATGGCGCGAGACTTTGCGAGGCGCCTCCGTGTGCCAAAAATAGGCCGCGGGCACAGCCGCGCCAAAAATACCCGCCCGAAGGCCGGGCGCCAAGTTCGTCCAGCGGAAAAAGGCCACAAAAGCGGGTGGGCTATAGCCTTGGGGGTGGGGCTGGCCAACCGTCCGCCGGACTCGGAATGGCGCAGGACTTTGCGAGGCGCCTCCGTGTGCCAAAAATAGGCCGCGGGCACAGCCGCGCCCAAAAATACCCGCCCGAGAGCCGAGGCGCCAAGTGCGTCCAACGGAAAATGGCCACAAAAGCGGGTGGGCTATAGCCTTGGGGGTGGGGCTGGCCAACTTCGTCCGCCGGACTCGGAATGGCGCGAGACTTTGCGAGCGCCTCCGTGTGCCAAAAATAGCCGCGGGCACAGCCGCGCCCAAAAATACCCGCCGAAGGCCGGGCGCCAAGTTCGTCCAGCGGAAAAAGGCCACAAAAGCGGGTGGGCTATAGCCTTGGGGGTGGGGCTGGCCAACCGTCCCCCGGACTCGGAATGGCGCGAGACTTTGCGGCGCCTCCGTGTGCCAAAAATAGGCTGCGGGCACAGCCGCGCCCAAAAATACCCGCCCGAAGGCGGGCGCCAAGTTCGTCCAGCGGAAAAAAGGCCACAAAAAGCGGGTGGGCTATAGCCTTGGGGGTGGGGCTGGCCAACCGTCCGCCGGACTCGGAATGGCGCGAGACTTTGCGAGGCGCCTCCGTGTGCCAAAAATAGGCGCGGGCACAGCCGCGCCCAAAAATACCCGCCCGAAGGCCGGGCGCCCATGTCCTCCCGCGGAAAAACGCCACAAAAGCGGGGGGGCGATTGCCGTGGGGGGGGGGGCTGGCCAACCGTCCGCCGGACTCGGAATGGCGCGAGACTTTGCGAGGCCTCCGTGTGCCAAAAATAGGCGCTTGGCACAGCCGCGCCCAAAAATACCCCCGAAGGCCGGGCGCCAAGTTCGTCCAGCGGAAAAAGGCCACAAAAGCGGGTGGGCTATAGCCTTGGGGGTGGGGCTGGCCAACCGTCCGCCGGATTCGGAATGGCGCGAGACTTTGCGAGGCGCCTCCGTGTGCCAAAAATAGGCCGCGGGCACAGCCGCGCCCAAAAATACCCGCCCGAAGGCAGGCGCCAAGTTCGTCCAGGGGAAAAAGGCCAAAAAAGCGGGTGGGCTATAGCCTTGGGGGGTGGGGCTGGCCAACTTCGTCCGCCGGACTCGGAATGGCGCGAGACTTTGCGAGGCGCCTCCGTGTGCCAAAAATAGGCTGCGGGCACAGCCGCGCCCAAAAATACCCGCCCGAAGGCGGGGGCGCCAAGTTCGTCCAGCGGAAAAAGGCCACAAAAACGGGTGGGCTATAGCCTTGGGGGGTGGGGCTGGCCAACTTCGTCCGCCGGACTCGGAATGGCGCGCGAATTGCGAGTCGGCTCCGTGTGCCAAAAATAGGCCGCGGACACAGCCGCGCCCAAAACTACCCGCCCGAAGGCCGGGCGCCAAGTTCGTCCAGCGGAAAAAGGCCACAAAAAAGCGGGTGGGCTATAGCCTTGGGGGTGGGGCTGGCCAACTTCGTCGCCGGACTCGGAATGGCGCGAGACTTTGCGAGGCGCCTCCGTGTGCAAAAAAAATAGGCGGGCACAGCCGTGCCCAAAATACCCGCCCGAAGGCCGGGCGCCAAGTTCGTCCAGCGGAAAAAGGCCACAAAAGCGGGTGGGCTATAGCCTTGGGGGTGGGGCTGGCCAACCGTCCGCCGGACTCGGAATGGCACGAGACTTTGTGAGGCGCCTCCGTGTGCCAAAAATAGGCCGCGGGCACAGCCGCGCCAAAAATACCCGCCCGAAGGCCGCGGCGCCAAGTTCGTTCAGCGGAAAAAGGCCACAAAAACGGGTGGGCTATAGCCTAGGGGGGTGGGGCTGGCCAACCGTCCCCCGGACTCGGAATGGCGTGAGACTTTTTGAGGGGCCTCCGTGTGCCAAAAATAGGCTGCGGGCACAGCCGCGCCCAAAAATACCCGCCCGAAGGCTGGGGCGCCAAGTTCGTCCAGCGGAAAAAGGCCACAAAAACGGGTGGGCTATAGCCTTGGGGGGTGGGGCTGGCCAACTTCGTCCGCCGGACTCGGAATGGCGCGAGACTTTGCGAGGCGCCTCCGTGTGCCAAAAATAGGCCGCGGGCACAGCCGCGCAAAAAAATACCCGCCGTAAGGCCGGGGCGTCAAGTTCGTCCAGCGGTAAAAGGCCACAAAAACGGGTGGGCTATAGCCTTGGGGGTGGGGCTGGCCAACCGTCCGCCCGGACTCGGAATGGCGCGAGACTTTGCGAGGCGCCTCCGTGTGCCAAAAATAGGCCGCGGGCACAGCCGCGCCCAAAAATACCCGCCCGAGGCCGGGCGCCAAGTTCGTCCAGCGGAAAAAGGCCACAAAAGCGGGTGGGCTATAGCCTTGGGGGTGGGGCTGGCCAACCGTCCGCCCGGACTCGGAATGGCGCGAGACTTTGCGAGGCGCCTCCGTGTGCCAAAAATAGGCCGCGGGCACAGCCGCGCCAAAAATACCCGCCCGAAAGGCGGGGGCGCAAGTTCGTCCAGCGGAAAAAGGCCACAAAAGCGGGTGGGCTATAGCCTTGGGGGTGGGGCTGGCCAACCGTCCGCCGGACTCGGAATGGCGAGACTTTTGCGGCGCCTCCGTGTGCCAAAAATAGGCGCGAGGCACAGCCGCGCGCAAAAATACCCGCCCGAAGGCCGGGCGCCAAGTTCGTCCAGCGGAAAAAGGCCACAAAAGCGGGTGGGCTATAGCCTTGGGGGTGGGGCTGGCCAACCGTCCGCCGGACTCGGAATGGCGCGAGACTTTGCGAGGCACCTCCGTGTGCCAAAAATAGGCGCCAGGCACAGCCGCGCCCAAAAATACCGCCCGAAGGCCGGGCGCCAAGTTCGTCCAGCGGAAAAAGGCCACAAAAGCGGGTGGGCTATAGCCTTGGGGGTGGGGCTGGCCAACTTCGTCCGCCCGGACTCGGAATGGCGCGAGACTTTGCGAGGCGCCTCCGTGTGCCAAAAATAGGGCGCGGGCACAGCCGCGCCCAAAATACCGCCGAAGGCCGGGCGCCAAGTTCGTCCAGCGGAAAAAGGCCACAAAAGCGGGTGGGCTATAGCCTTGGGGGTGGGGCTGGCCAACCGTCCGCCCGGACTCGGAATGGCGCGAGACTTTGCGAGGCGCCTCCGTGTGCCAAAAATAGCCGCGGGCACAGCCGCACCAAAATACCTGCCAGGAAGGCGCAAGATCGTCCAGCGGAAAAGGCCACAAAAGCGGGTGGGCTATTCCAGGGAGTTAGGGCTGGCCAACCGTCCGACAGACTCGGAATGGCTGTGTGAGACTTCACGAGAAGGCACCTCCGGTGTGCCAAAAATAGGAGGCAGGCACAGCAGCGCTAAAAAGCTGTCCCTCCGAAGGCCGGGGCCTTCATTATCCAAGCGGAAAAAGGCCACAAAAGCGGGTGAGCTAACGCTTGGGAAGTGGGGCTGTAACCAATCCGCCCGGACTCGGAATGGCGAGACTTTCACGAGGCCCCTCACGTCAATACCAAAAATAATCGCAGGCACAGCGCGCCAAAAATACTCGCCCAGGCCGGGCGCCAGCCGTCCAGCGGAAAAAGGGCCACAAAGCGGGTGGGCTATGGCAGGAGTGGGAGGACTAGCTAGCCGTCCCGCGGGGACTCAGATGGCCTTGAGACTTTACGGCGCCTCGATATTATAAAAATAGACGCAGGCTTTGCCGCGCCCAAAAATACCCGCCCGAAGGCCGGGCGCCAAGTTCGTCCAGCGGAAAAAGGCCACAAAAGCGGGTGGGCTATAGCCTTGGGGGTGGGGCTGGCCAACCGTCCGCCGGACTCGGAATGGCGCGAGACTTTGCGAGGCGCCTCCGTGTGGCAAAATAGGCCGCGCGCACAGCCGCGCCCAAAAACCCCCCGAAGGCCGGGCGCCAAGTTCGTCCAGCGGAAAAAGGCCACAAAAGCGGGTGGGCTATAGCCTTGGGGGTGGGGCTGGCCAACTTCGTCCGCCCGGACTCGGAATGGCGCGAGACTTTCTGAGGCGCCTCCGTGTGCCAAAAATAGCCTTGGGCACAGCCGCGCCCAAAAATACCCCCCGAAGGCCGGGCGCCAAGTTCGTCCAGCGGAAAAAGGCCACAAAAACGGGTGGGCTATAGCCTTGGGGGTTGGGGCTGGCCAACTTTGTCCGCTGGACTCGGAATGGCACGAGACTTTGCGAGGCGCCTCCGAGTGCCAAAAATAGGCCGCGGGCACAGCGTCGCCCAAAAATACCCGCCCGTAGGCCGGGGCGCCAAGTTCGTCCAGCGGAAAAAGGCCACAAAAACGGGTGGGCTATAGCCTTGGGGGGTGGGGCTGGCCAACTTCGTCCGCCGGACTCGGAATGGCGCGAGACTTTGGGAGGCGCCTCCGTGTGCCACAAATAGGCGCAGGCACAGCCGCGCCAAAAATACCCGCCCGAAGGCCGGGCGCCAAGTTCGTCCAGCGGAAAAAGGCCACAAAGCGGTTGGGCTATAGCCTTGGGGGGTGGGGCTGGCCAACTTCGTCCGCCGGACTCGGAATGGCGCGAGACTTTGCGAGGCGCCTCCGTGTGCCAAAAATAGGCCGCGGGCACAGCCGCGCCAAAAATACCCGCCCGAAGGCCGGGGCTCCAGGATCGTCCAGCGGAAGGAGGCCACAAGATCGGGTGGGCTATAGCCGGGGGGGGTGGGGCTGGCCAACCGTCCGCCCGGACTCGGAATGGCGCGAGACTTTGCGAGGCGCCTCCGTGTGCCAAAAATAGGCCGCGGGCACAGCCGCGCCCAAAAATACCCGCCCGAAGGCCGGGGCGCCAAGTTCGTCCAGCGGAAAAAGGCCACAATATCGGGTGGGCTATAGCCTTGGGGGGTGGGGCTGGCCAACTTCGTCCGCCGGACTCGGAATGGCGCGAGACTTTGCGAGGCGCCTCCGTGTGCCAAAAATAGGCCGCGGGCACAGCCGCGCCCAAAAATACCCGCCCGAAGGCCGGGGCGCCAAGTTCGTCCAGCGGAAAAAGGCCACACAAGCGGGTGGGCTATAGCCTCGTGGGATGTGGCTGGCCACCCGTGCCCCCCGGACTTGGAATGGCGCGAGACTTTGCGAGGCACCTCCGTGTGCCAAAAATAGGCCGCGGGCACAGCCGCGCCCAAAGATACCCGCCCGAAGGCCGGGCGCCAAGTTCGTCCAGCGGAAAAAGGCCACAAAAGGTGGGTGGGCTATAGCCTTGGGGGTGGGGCTGGCCAACCGTCCGCCCGGACTCGGAATGGCGCGACTTTGCGAGGCGCCTCCGTGTGCCAAAAAAAGGCCGCGGGCACAGCCGCGCCCAAAAATACCCGCCCGAAGGCCGGGGCGCCAAGTTCGTCCAGCGGTAAAAGGCCACAAAAACGGGTGGGCTATAGCCTTGGGGGGTGGGGCTGGCCAACTTCGTCCAGCGGACTCGGAATGGCGCGAGACTTTCCGAGGTGCCTCCGTGTGCCAAAAATAGGCCGCGGGTACAGCTGCGCCCAAAAATACCCGCCTGAAGGCCGGGGCGCCAAGTTCGTCCAGCGCAACCCGGCCACCCAACCGCTTGCGCTATAGCCACGGGGGGTGGGGCCCGCCACCTCCGCCCTCCGGACTCGGAATGGCGCGAGACTTTGCGAGCGGCCTCCGTGTGCCAAAAATAGGCCTTGAGGCACAGCCGCGCCCAAAATACCCGCCCGAAGGCCGGGGCGCCAAGTTCGTCCAGCGGAAAAGGCCACAAAAGCGGGTGGGCTATAGCCTTGGGGGTGGGGCTGGCCAACCGTCGTCCCGGACTCGGAATGGCGCGAGACTTTGCGGCGCCTCCGTGTGCCAAAAATAGGCCTTGGGCACAGCCGCGCAAAAATACCCGCCCGAAGGCGGGCGCCAAGTTCGTCCAGCGGAAAAAGGCCACAAAAGCGGGTGGGCTATAGCCTTGGGGGTGGGGCTGGCCAACCGTCCCGCCGGACTCGGAATGGCGCGAGACTTTGCGAGGCGCCTCCGTGTGCCAAAAAATAGGCGCGGGCACAGCCGCGCCAAAAATACCCGCCCGAAGCCGGGCGCCAAGTTCGTCCAGCGGAAAAGGCCACAAAAGCGGGTGGGCTATAGCCTTGGGGGTGGGGCTGGCCAACCGTCCGCCGGACTCGGAATGGCGCGAGACTTTGCGAGGCGCCTCCGTGTGCCAAAAATAGGCCGCGGGCACAGCCGCGCCAAAAATACCCGCCCGAAGGCCGGGCGCGCCTGGGCCCCAGCGGAAAAGGCCAAAACGGTGGGCTTATGTGGCAGAAGTGGGGCTGGCCACTGGGTCTACGGGACTCGGAATGGCGCGAGACTTTGCGAGGCACCTCCGTGTGCCAAAAATAACGTGCCGGACACAGCACGCTCAAAATACCCGCCCGATGGTCGCGGTGCCAAGTTCATCCAGCGGAAAAAAAGGCCACAAAAACGGGTGGGCTATAGCCTTGGGAGTGGGGGCCGGCCAACCTCGTCCGCCGGACTCCGAATCGCGCGAGACTTTGCGAGGCGCTCCGTGGAGCTAAAAATAGGCTGGGCACAGCCGCCGCCAAAACCCGCCGAACTCCAGAGCTCATGTCTGGCCCAGCCCGGAAAAAGGCCAGAAAACGGTGGGCTATGGCCCAGAAGTGCGGCTGGCTAACCTCACCCGGACCGAATGGCGCGAGACTTTGGAGGCACCTCCGTGGCATGCAAAAATAGACCGCGGGCACAGCCGCGCCCGAAAATAACCGCCGAAGGCCGGGGCGCCAAGGTCATCCAGCGGAAAAAGGCTACAAAAGCGGGTGGGCTCTAGCCTGGGGGGGTGGGGCTGGCCAACCGTCCGCCGGACTCGGAATGGCGCGAGACTTTGCGAGGCGCCTCCGTGTGCCAAAAATAGGCCGCAGGCACACAGCCGCGCGCAAAAATACCCGCCCGAAGGCCGGGCGCCAAGTTCGTCCAGCGGAAAAAGGCCACAAAAAGCGGGTGGGCTATAGCCTTGGGGGTGGGGCTGGCCAACCGTCCGCCGGACTCGGAATGGCGCGAGACTTTGCGAGGCGCCTCCGTGTGCCAAAAATAGGCCGCGGGCACAGCAGCGCGCCAAAAATACCCGCCCGAAGGCCGGGCGCCAAGTTCGTCCAGCGGAAAAAGGCCACAAAAGCGGGTGGGCTATAGCCTTGGGGGTGGGGCTGGCCAACCGTCCGCCCGGACTCGGAATGGCGCGAGACTTTGCGAGGCGCCTCCGTGTGCCAAAAATAGGCAGGCACAGCCGCGCCCAAAATACCGCCCGAAGGCCGGGCGCCAAGTTCGTCCAGCGGAAAAAGGCCACAAAAAGCGGGTGGGCTATAGCCTTGGGGGTGGGGCTGGCCAACTTCGTCCGCCGGACTCGGAATGGCGCGAGACTTTGCGGCGCCTCCGTGTGCCAAAAATAGGCGCGGGCACAGCCGCGCCAAAAATACCCGCCCGAAGGCCGGGCGCCAAGTTCATCCAGCGGAAAAAGGCCACAAAAGCGGGTGGGCTATAGCCTTGGGGGTGGGGCTGGCCAACCGTCGTCCGCCGGACTCGGAATGGCGCGAGACTTTGCGAGGCGCCTCCGTGTGCCAAAAATAGGCCGCGGGCACAGCGCGCCAAAAATACCCGCCCGAAGGCCGGGCGCCAAGTTCGTCCAGCGGAAAAAGGCCACAAAAACGGGTGGGCTATAGCCTTGGGGGGTGGGGCTGGCCAACTTCGTCCGCCGGACTCGGAATGGCGCGAGACTTTGCGAGGCACCTCCGTGTGCCAAAAATAGGCCGCGGGCACAGCCGCGTCCAAAAATACCCGCCCGAAGGCTGGGCCGCCAAGTTCATCCAGCGGAAAAAGGCCACAAAAACGGGTGGGCTATAGCCTTGGGGGTTGGGGCTGGCCAACTTCGTCCGCCGGACTCGGAATGGCGCGAGACTTTGCGAGGCGCCTCCGTGTGCCAAAAATAGGCCACGGCCACAGCCGCGCCCAAAATACCCGACCGAAGGCCGGGGCGCCAAGTTCGTCCAGCGGAAAAAGGCCACAAAAGCGGGTGGACTATAGCCTTGGGGGGTGGGGCTGGCCAACTTCGTCCGCCGGACTCGCAATGGCGCAAGACTTTTGAGGCGCCTCCGTGTGCCAAAAATAAAGCGCGCGGGCACAGCCGCGCCCAAAAATACCCGCCCGAAGGCCGGGCGCCAAGTTCGTCCAGCGGAAAAAGGCCACAAAAGCGGGTGGCTATAGCCTTTGGGGGAATGGGGCTGCCAACTTCATCCGCTTGGATCTGGAAATGGATGAAATTTTTACGGCAACGCAGCTGGTGGCCAGGACGCGCGCACAGCCACGCCCAAAATACCTCCGCCCAAGGCCGGGCGCCAAGTTCGCCCAGCGAAAGGCCACAAAAACGGGTGGGGCTATAGCCTGGGGGTGGGGCTGGCCAACCTCGTCCGCCGACTCGCTGAATGGCGCGAAAGATTCTTATGGTAGGCACCTCCGTGTGCCAAAAATAGCCGCTGGACACAGCCGCGCCCAAAAATACCCGCCCAAGGCCGGGCGCCATGTTGCCGTCCAAGGGAAAAAGGCCACAAAAACGGGTGGGCCTATAGCCTTGGGGTGGGGCTGGCCAACTCTGGGTCCGCCGGACTCGGAATGGCGCGAGACTTTGTGAGGCCTCCTGCAGCTGCAAAAAAAATAGACGCGGGCACAGCCGCGCCCAAATACCCGCCCGAAGGCCGGGGCGCAAGTCCGTCCAGCGGAAAAAGGCCACAAAAACGGTGGGCTATAGCCTTGGGGGTGGGGCTGCCCAACCGTCCGCCGGACTCGGAATGGAGCGAGACTTGGCGAGGAGCCTCCGTGTGCCAAAAATAGGCCGCGGGCACAGCCGGGCCAAAAAATTCTCGCCTGAAGGCCGGGGCGCCAAGTTCGTCCAGCGGAAAAAGGCCACAAAAACGGGTGGGCTATAGCCTTGGGGGGTACGGCTGGCCAACTTCGTCCGCCGGACTCCGGGAATGGCGAGACTTTGCAAGGCGCTCCGTGTGCAAAAATAGGACGCGGCACAGCCGCGCCCAAAATACCTCCCGAAGGCCGGGGCGCCAAGTTCGTCCAGCGGATAAAGGCCACAAAAACGGGTGGGCTATAGCCTTGGGGGGTGGGGCTGGCCAACTTCGTCCGCCGGACTCGGAATGGCGCGAGACATTGCGAGGCCCCTCCGTGTGCCAAAAATAATCCGCGGGCACAGCCGCGCCCAAAAATACCCGCCCGAAGGCCGGGGCGCCAACTTCGTCCAGCGGAAAAAGGCCACAAAAACGGGTGGGCTATAGCCTTGGGGGTGGGGCTGGCCAACTCTCGTCCGCGGACTCGGAATGGCGCGAGACTTTGCGAGGCGCCTCCGTGTGCCAAAAATTAGGCCGCGTGGGCACAGCCGCGCCCAAAATACCCGCCCGAACGCCGGGGCGCCAAGTTCGTCCAGCGGAAAAAGGCCACAAAACGGGTGGGCTATAGCCTTGGGGGTGGGGCTGGCAAACTTCGTCCACCCCGGACTCGGAATGGCGCGAGACTTTGCAAGGCGCCTCCATGTGCAAAAAAAATAGGTTGCGGGCACAGGCGCCCAAAAAATAAGCCGCCCGAAGGCCGGGCGCCAAGTTGGTCCAGCGGAAAAAGGCCACAAAAACGGGTGGGCTATAGCCTTGGGGGTGGGGCTGGCCAACTTAGTCCGCCCGGACTCGGAATGGCGCGAGACTTTGCAAGGCACCTCCGTATGCAAAAAAGGAGGCCGCGGCATAGCCGCGCCCAAAATACCCGCCCGAAGGCCGGGGCGCCAAGTTCGTCCAGCGGAAAAAGGCCACAAAAACGGGTGGGCTATAGCCTTGGGGGGTGGGGCCGGCCAACTTATTCCGCCGGACTTGGAATGGCGCGAGACTTTGCGAGGCGCCTCCGTGTGCCAAAAGTAGGCCGCGGGCACAGCCGCATAAAAAATACTCGCCCAAGGCCGGGCGCCAAGTTCGTCCAGCGGAAAAGGCCACAAAAACGGATGGGCTATAGCCTTGGGGGTGGGGCTGGCCAACCGTCCGCGGACTCGGAATGTCGCGAGACTTTGCGAGGCACTTCCGTGTGCCAAAAATAGGCGCTGCCACAGCCGCGCTAAAAATACCCGCCCGAAGGCCGGGCGCCAAGTTCGTCCAGCGGAAAAAGGCCACAAAAACGGGTGGGCTATAGCCCTGGGGGTGGGGCTGGCCAACTGGTCGTCCGCCGGACTTGGAATGGCGCGAGACTTTGCAAGGCGCCTCCGTGTGCCAAAAATAGGCCGCGGGCACAGCCGCGCCCAAAAATACCCGCCCAAAGGCCGGGGCGCCAAGGTCGTCCAGCGGAAAAAGGCCACAAAAACGGGTGGGGGTGGGCTGGCCAACTTCCGCCCGGACTCGGAATGGCGCGAGACTTGGCGAGGAGCCTCCGTGTGCCAAAAATAGGCGCGGGCACAGCCGCGCGCAAAATACCCCCCCGAAGGCCGGGGCGCCATGTTCGTCCAGCGGAAAAAGGCCCCAAAAACGGGTGGGCTTTACCCTTGGGGGGTGGGGCCGGCCAACTTATTCCGCCGGACTCGGAATGGAGCGAGACTTTGCGAGGCGCCTCCGTGTGCCAAAAGTAGGCCGCAGGCACAGCCGCGCTAAAAATACTCGCCCAAGGCCGGGCGCCAAGTTCGGCCCAGCGGAAAAAGGCCACAAAACGGATGGGCTATAGCCTTGGGGGTGGGCTGGCCAACCGTCCCGCCGGACTCGGAATGTCGCGAGACTTTGCGAGGCACTTCCGTGTGCCAAAAATAGGCCGCGCCACAGCCGCGCCAAAAAATACCCGCCCAAGGCCGGGCGCCAAGTTCGCCCAGCGGAAAAAGGCCACAAAACGGGTGGGCTATAGCCTTGGGGGTGGGGCTGGCCAACTCGTCCGCCGGACTTGGAATGGCGCGAGACTTTGCAAGGCGCCTCCGTGTGCCAAAAATAGGCCGCGGGCACAGCCGCGCCCAAAATTACCCGCCCAAAGGCCGGGGCGCCAAGTTCGTCCAGCGGAAAAAGGCCACAAAAACGGGTGGGGGTGGGGCTGGCCAACTTCGTCCGCCGGACTCGGAATGGCGCGAGACTTGGCGAGGAGCCTCCGTGTGCCAAAATTAGGCCGCTGGGCACAGCGCCCAAAAAGACCCGCCCGCAGGCCGGGGCGCCAAGTTCGTCCAGCGGAAAAAGGCCACAAAAACGGGTGGGCTTTAGCCTTGGGGGGTGGGGCTGGCCAACTTAGTCCGCCGGACTCGGAATGGCGCGAGACTTTGCGAGGCACCTCCGTGTGCCAAAAGTAGGCCGCGGGCACAGCCACACCAAAAAATACCCGCCCGAAGGCCGGGGCACCAAGTTCGTCCAGCGGAACAAGGCCACAAAAACGGGTGGGCTATAGCCTTGGGGGGTGGGGCTGGCCAACTTCGTCCGCCGGACTCGGAATGGCGCGAGACTTTGCGAGGCGCCTCCGTGTGCCAAAAATAGGCCGCGGGCACAGCCGCGTCCAAAAATACCCGCCCGAAGGCCGGGCGCAAATTCGCCCAGCGGAGAAAGGCCACAAAACGGGTGGGCTATAGCCTTGGGGGTGGGGCTGGCCAACTTCGTCCGGCCGGACTCGGAATGGCGCGAGACTTTGCAAGGCGCCTCCATGTGCCAAAAATAGGCCGCGGGCACAGCCGCGCCCAAAAATACCCGCCCAAAGGCCGGGGCGCCAAGTTCGTCCAGCGGGAAAAGGCACGAAAACGGGTGGGCTATAGCCGTGGGGGGTGGGGCTGGCCAACTTCTGGTCCGCCCGGACTCGGAATGGCGCGAGACATTGCGAGGCACCTCCGTGTGCCAAAAATAATCCATGGGCACAGCCGCGCCAAAAATACCCGCCCGAAGGCCGGGCGCCAACTCGTCCAGCGGAAAAAGGCCACAAAAACGGGTGGGCTATAGCCTTGGGGGGTGGGGCTGGCCAACTTCGTCCGCCGGACTCGGAATGGCGCGAGACTTTGCGAGGTGCCTCCGTGTGCCAAAAATAGGCCGCGGACACTGCCGCGCCCAAAAATACCCGCCCGAAGGCCGGGGCGCCAAGTTCGTCCAGCGGAAAAAGGCGCCAAAAACGGGTGGGCTATATAGCCGTGGGGGGTGGGGCTGGCCAACTCGTCCGCCCGGACTCGGAATGGCGCGAGACTTTGCAAGGAGCCTCCGTGTGCAAAAAAAATAGGACGCATGGCACAGCCGCGCCCAAAAATACCCGCCCGAAGGCCGGGGCGCCAAGTTCGTCCAGCGGAAAAAGGCCACAAAAACGGGTGGGCTATAGCATTGGGGGGTGGGGCCGGCCAACTTATTCCGCCGGACTCGGAATGGCGCGAGACTTTGCGAGGCGCCTCCGTGTGCCAAAAGTAGGCCGCGGGCACAGCCGCGCCAAAAAATACTCGCCCGAAGGCCGGGGCGCCAAGTTCGTCCAGCGGAAAAAGGCTACAAAAACGGATGGGCTATAGCCTTGGGGGGTGGGGCTGGCCAACTTCGTCCGCCGGACTCGGAATGTCGCGAGACTTTGCGAGGCACCTCCGTGTGCCAAAAATAGTCCGCGGCCACAGCCGCGCCCAAAAATACCCGCCCTAAGGCCGGGGCGCCAAGTTCGTCCAGCGGAAAAAGGCCACAAAAACGGGTGGGCTATAGCCTTGGGGGGTGGGGCTGGCCAACTTCGACAGCCGGACTCGGAATGTCGCGAGACTTTGCGAGGCACCTCCGTGTGCCAAAAATAGGCCGCGGGCACAGCCGCGCCCAAAAAACCCGCCCGAAGGCCGGGGCGCCAAGTTCGTCCAGCGGAAAAAGGCCACAAAAACGGGTGGGCTATAGCCTTGGGGGGTGGGGCTGGCCAACTTCGTCCGCCGGACTTGGAATGGCGCGAGACTTTGCAAGGCGCCTCCGTGTGCCAAAAATAGGCCGCGGGCACAGCCGCGCCCAAAAATACCCGCCCAAAGGCCGGGGCGCCAAGTTCGTCCAGCGGAAAAAGGCCACAAAAACGGGTGGGGGTGGGGCTGGCCAACTTCGTCCGCCGGACTCGGAATGGCGCGAGACTTGGCGAGGAGCCTCCGTGTGCCAAAAATAGGCCGCGGGCACAGCCGCGCCCAAAAATACCCGCCCGAAGGCCGGGGCGCCAAGTTCGTCCAGCGGAAAAAGGCCACAAAAACGGGTGGGCTATAGCCTTGGGGGGTGGGGCTGGCCAACTTAGTCCGCCGGACTCGGAATGGCGCGAGACTTTGCGAGGCACCTCCGTGTGCCAAAAGTAGGCCGCGGGCACAGCCGCTCCAAAAAATACCCGCCCGAAGGCCGGGGCACCAAGTTCGTCCAGCGGAACAAGGCCACAAAAACGGGTGGGCTATAGCCTTGGGGGGTGGGGCTGGCCAACTTCGTCCGCCGGACTCGGAATGGCGCGAGACTTTGCGAGGCGCCTCCGTGTGCCAAAAATAGGCCGCGGGCACAGCCGCGTCCAAAAATACCCGCCCGAAGGCCGGGGCGCCAAATTCGCCCAGCGGAAAAAGGCCACAAAAACGGGTGGGCTATAGCCTTGGGGGGTGGGGCTGGCCAACTTCGTCCGCCGGACTCGGAATGGCGTGAGACATTGCGAGGCACCTCCGTGTCCCAAAAATAATCCGCGGGCACAGCCGCGCCCAAAAATACCCGCCCGAAGGCCGGGGCGCCAACTTCGTCCAGCGGAAAAAGGCCACAAAAACGGGTGGGCTATAGCCTGGGGGGGTGGGGCTGGCCAACTTCGTCCGCCGGACTCGGAATGGCGCGAGACTTTGCGAGGTGCCTCCGTGTGCCAAAAATAGGCCGCGGACACTGCCGCGCCCAAAAATACCCGCCCGAAGGCCGGGGCGCCAACTTCGTCCAGCGGAAAAAGGCCACAAAAACGGGTAGGCTATATAGCCTTGGGGGGTGGGGCTGGCCAACTTCGTCCGCCGGACTCGGAATGGCGCGAGACTTTGCAAGGAGCCTCCGTGTGCAAAAAATAGGACGCGGGCACAGCCGCACCCAAAATACCCGCCCGAAGGCCGGGGCGCCAAGTTCGTCCAGCGGAAAAAGGCCACAAAAACGGGTGGGCTATAGCATTGGGGGGTGGGGCCGGCCAACTTATTCCGCCGGACTCGGAATGGCGCGAGACTTTGCGAGGCGCCTCCGTGTGCCAAAAGTCGGCCGCGGGCACAGCCGCGCCAAAAAATACTCGCCCGAAGGCCGGGGCGCCAAGTTCGTCCAGCGGAAAAAGGCTACAAAAACGGATGGGCTATAGCCTTGGGGGGTGGGGCTGGCCAACTTCGTCCGCCGGACTCGGAATGTCGCGAGACTTTGCGAGGCACCTCCGTGTGCCAAAAATAGTCCGCGGCCACAGCCGCGCCCAAAAATACCCGCCCTAAGGCCGGGGCGCCAAGTTCGTCCAGCGGAAAAAGGCCACAAAAACGGGTGGGCTATAGCCTTGGGGGGTGGGGCTGGCCAACTTCGACAGCCGGACTCGGAATGGCGCGAGACTTTGCGAGGCAACTCTGTGTGCCAAAAATAGGCCGCGGCCACAGCCGCGCCCAAAAATACCCGCCCGAAGGCCGGGGCGCCAAGTTCGTCCAGCGGAAAAAGGCCACAAAAACGGGTGGGCTATAGCCTTGGGGGGTGGGGCTGGCCAACTTCGTCCGCCGGACTCGGAATGGGGCGAGACTTTGCGAGGCGCCTCCGTGTGCCAAAAATAGGCCACGGGCACAACCCCGCCCGAAGGCCGGGGCGCCAAGTGCGTCCAGCGGAAAAAGGCCACAAAAACGGGTGGGCTATAGCCTTGGGGGGTGGGGCTGGCCCACTTCGTCCGCCGGACTCGGAATGGCGCGAGACTTTGCGAGGCGCCTCCGTGTGCCAAAATAGGCCATGGACACAGCCGCGCCTAAACTACCCGCCCGAAGGCCGGGGGGCCAACTTCGTCCAGCGGAAAAAGGCCACAAAAACGGGTGGGCTATAGCCTTGGGGGGTGGGGCTGGCCAACTTCGTCCGCCGGACTCGGAATGGCGCGAGACTTTGCGAGGTGCCTCCGTATGCCAAAAATAGGCCACGGGCACAGCCGCGCCCAAAAATACCCGCCCGAAGGCCGGGGCGCCAAGTTCGGTCCAGCGGAAAAGGCCACAAAAACGGATGGGCTATAGCCTTGGGGGTGCGGCTGGCCAACCGTCCGCCCGGACTCGGAATGGCGCGAGAATTTGCGAGGCACCTCCGTGTGCCAAAAATAGGCCGCGGCACAGCCGCGCCTAAAAAATACCCACCCAAGGCCGGGCGCCAAGTTCGTCCAGCGGAAAAAGGCCACAAAACGGGCGGGCTATAGCCTTGGGGGTGGGGCTGGCCAACTCGTCCCGCCGGACTCGGAATGGCGCGAGACTTTGCGAGGTGTCTCCGTGTGCCAAAAATAGGCCATGGACACAGCCGCGCCCAAAAATACCCGCCCGAAGGCCGGGCGCCAACCGCCCAGCGGAAAAAGGCCACAAAAACGGGTGGGCTATAGCCTTGGGGGTGGGGCTGGCCAACTCGTCCGCGGACTCGGAATGGCGCGAGACTTTGCGAGGTGCCTCCGTATGCCAAAAATAGGCCACGGGCACAGCCGCGCCCAAAAATACCCGCCCGAAGGCCGGGGCGCCAAGTTCGTCCAGCGGAAAAAGGCCACAAAAACGGATGGGCTATAGCCTTGGGGGGTGCGGCTGGCCAACTTCGTCCGCCGTACTCGGAATGGCGCGAGAATTTGCGAGGCACCTCCGTGTGCCAAAAATAGGCCGCGGGCACAGCCGCGCCCAAAAATACCCGCCCGAAGGCCGGGGCGCCAAGTTTGTCCAGCGGAAAAAGGCCACAAAAACGGGTGGGCTATAGCCTTGGGGGGTGGGGCTGGCCAACTTCGTCTGCCGGACTCGGAATGGCGCGAGAATTTGCGAGGCGCCTCCGTGTGCCAAAAATAGGCCTTGGGCACAGCCGCGCCCAAAAATACCCGCCCGAAGGCCGGGGCGCCAAGTTCGTCCAGCGGAAAAAGGCCACAAAAACGGGTGGGCTATAGCCTTGGGGGGTGGGGCTGGCCAACTTCGTCCGCCGGACTCGGAATGGCGCGAGACTTTGCGAGGCACCTCCGTGTGCCAAAAATAGGCCGCGGGCACAGCCGCGCCCAAAAATACCAGCCCGTAGGCCGGCGCGCAAAGTTCGTCCAGCGGAAAAAGGCCACAAAAACGAATGGGCTATAGCCTTGGGGGGTGGGGCTGGCCAACTTCGTCCGCCGGACTCGGAATGGCGCGAGACTTTGCGAGGCGCCTCCGTGTGCCAAAAATAGGCCGCGGTCACAGCCGCGCCCAAAAATACCCGCCCGAAGGCCGGGGCGCCATGTTCGTCCAGCGGAAAAAGGCCACAAAAACGGGTGGGCTATAGCCTTGGGGGGTGGGGCTGGCCAACTTCGTCCGCCGGACTCGGAATGGCGCGAGACTTTGCGAGGCTCAAGACTTTGCGAGGCGCCTCCGTGTGCGAAAAATAGGCCGCGGGCACAGCCGCGCCCAAAAATACCCGCCCGAAGGCCGGGGCGCCAAGTTCGTCCAGCGGAAAAAGGCCACAAAAACGGGTGGGCTATAGCCTTGGGGGGTGGGGCTGGCCTACTTCGTCCGCCGGACTCAGAATGGCGCGAGACTTTGCGAGGCACCTCCGTGTGCCAAAAATAGGCCGCGGGTACAGCGTCGCCCAAAATTACCCGCCCGAAGGCCGGGGCGCCAAGTTCGTCCAGCGAAAAAAGGCCACAAAAATGGGTGGGCTATAGCCTTGGGGGGTGGGGCTGGCCCACTTCGTCCGCCGGACTCGGAATGGCGCGAGACTTCGCGAGGCGCGTCCGTGTGCCAAAAATAGGCCGCGGGCACAGCCGCACCCAAAAATACCCGCCCGAAGGCCGGGGCGCCAAGTTCGTCAAGCGGAAAAAGGCCACAAAAACGGGTGGGCTATAGCCTTGGGGGGTGGGGCTGGCCCACTTCGTCCGCCGGACACGGAATGGCACGAGACTTTGCGAGGCGCCTCCGTGTGCCAAAAATAGGCCGCGGGTACAGCCGCGCCCAAAAATACCCGCCCGAAGGCCGGGGCGCCAATTTCGTCCAGCGGAAAAAGGCCACAAAAACGGGTGGGCTATAGCCTTGGGGGGTGGGGCTGGCCAACTTCGTCCGCCGGGCTCGGAATGGCGTGAGACTTTGCGAGGTGCCTCCGTGTGCCAAAAATAGGCCGCGGGCACAGCCGCGCCCAAAAATACCCGCCCGAAGGCCGGGGCGCCAAGTTCGTCCAGCGGAAAAAGGCCACAAAAACGGGTGGGCTATAGCCTTGGGGGGTGGGGCTGGCCAACTTCGTCCGCCGGACTCGGAATGGGGCGAGACTTTGCGAGGCGCCTCCGTGTACCAAAAATAGGCCGCGGGCACAGCCACGCCCAAAAATACCAGCCCGTAGGCCGGCGCGCAAAGTTCGTCCAGCGGAAAAAGGCCACAAAAACGAATGGGCTATAGCCTTGGGGGGTGGGGCTGGCCAACTTTGTCCGCCGGACTCGGAATGGCGCGAGACTTTGCGAGGCGCCTCCGTGTGCCAAAAATAGGCCGCGGGCACAGCCGCGCTAAAAATACCCGCCCCAAGGCCGGGCGCCAAGTTCGTCCAGCGGAAAAAGGCCACAAAAACGCCTGGGCTATAGCCTTGGGGGGTGGGGCTGGCCTACTTCGTCCGCCGGACTCAGAATGGCGCGAGACTTTGCGAGGCACCTCCATGTGCCAAAAATAGGCCGCGGGTACAGCCTCGCCCAAAATTACCCGCCCGAAGGCCGGGGCGCCAAGTTCGTCCAGCGGAAAAAGGCCACAAAAACGGGTGGGCTATAGCCTTGGGGGGTGGGGCTGGCCCACTTCGTCCGCCGGACACGGAATGGCACGAGACTTTGCGAGGCGCCTCCGTGTGCCAAAAATAGGCCGCGGGTACAGCCGCGCCCAAAAATACCCGCCCGAAGGCCGGGGCGCCAATTTCGTCCAGCGGAAAAAGGCCACAAAAACGGGTGGGGTATAGCCTTGGGGGGTGGGGCTGGCCAACTTCGTCCGCCGGGCTCGGAATGGCGTGAGACTTTGCGAGGTGCCTCCGTGTGCCAAAAATAGGCCGCGGGCACAGCCGCGCCCAAAAATACCCGCCCGACGGC
This sequence comes from Citrus cavaleriei, assembly GCA_030448935.1. Taxonomy (NCBI): domain Eukaryota; kingdom Viridiplantae; phylum Streptophyta; class Magnoliopsida; order Sapindales; family Rutaceae; genus Citrus; species Citrus cavaleriei. The sequence goes on from JAUJEM010000186.1 coordinate 24,572, forward strand.
CGGGGCGCCAAGTTCGTCCAGCGGAAAAAGGCCACAAAAACGGGTGGGCTATAGCCTTGGGGGGTGGGGCTGGCCCACTTCGTCCGCCAGACTCGGAATGGCGCGAGACTTTGCGAGGCGCCTCCGTATGCCAAAAATAGGCCGCGGGCACAGCCGCTCCCAAAAATACCCGCCGAAGGCCGGGGCGGCAAGTTCGTCCAGCGGAAAAAGGCCACAAAAACGGGTGGGCTATAGCCTTGGGGGGTGGGGCAGGCCAACATCGTCCGCCGGACTCGGAATGGCGCGTGACTTTGCGAGGCACCTCCGTATGCCAAAAATAGGCCGCGGGCACAGCCGCGCCCAAAAATACCCGCCCGAAGGCCGGGGCGCCAACTTCGTCCAGCGGAAAAAGGCCACAAAAACGGGTGGGCTATAGCCTTGGGGGGTGGGGCTGGCCCACTTCGTCCGCCAGATTCGGAATGGCGCGAAAATTTGCGAGGCGCCTCCGTATGCCAAAAATAGGCCGCGGGCACAGCCGCTCCCAAAAATACCCGCCCGAAGGCCGGGGCGGCAAGTTCGTCCAGCGGAAAAAGGCCACAAAAACGGGTTGGCTATAGCCTTGGGGGGTGGGGCAGGCCAACATCGTCCGCCGGACTCGGAATGGCGCGAGACTTTGCGAGGCACCTCCGTATGCCAAAAATAGGCCGCGGGCACAGCCGCGCCCAAAACTACCCGCCCGAAGGCCGGGGCGCCAAGTTCGTCCAGCGGAAAAAGGCCACAAAAACGGGTGGGCTATAGCCTTGGGGGGTGGGGCTGGCCTACTTCGTCCGCCGGACTCAGAATGGCGCGAGACTTTGCGAGGCACCTCCATGTGCCAAAAATAGGCCGCGGGTACAGCCTCGCCCAAAATTACCCGCCCGAAGGCCGGGGCGCCAAGTTCGTCCAGCGGAAAAAGGCCACAAAAACGGGTGGGCTATAGCCTTGGGGGGTGGGGCTGGCCCACTTCATCCGCCGGACACGGAATGGCACGAGACTTTGCGAGGCGCCTCCGTGTGCCAAAAATAGGCCGCGGGTACAGCCGCGCCCAAAAATACCCGCCCGAAGGCCGGGGCGCCAATTTCGTCCAGCGGAAAAAGGCTACAAAAACGGGTGGGGTATAGCCTTGGGGGGTGGGGCTGGCCAACTTCGTCCGCCGGGCTCGGAATGGCGTGAGACTTTGCGAGGTGCCTCCGTGTGCCAAAAATAGGCCGCGGGCACAGCCGCGCCCAAAAATACCCGCCCGAAGGCCGGGGCGCCAAGTTCGTCCAGCGGAAAAAGGCCACAAAAACGGGTGGGCTATAGCCTTGGGGGGTGGGGCTGGCCCACTTCGTCCGCCAGACTCGGAATGGCGCGAGACTTTGCGAGGCGCCTCCGTGTGCCAAAAATAGGCCGCGGGCACAGCCGCTCCCAAAAATACCCGCCGAAGGCCGGGGCGGCAAGTTCGTCCAGCGGAAAAAGGCCACAAAAACGGGTGGGCTATAGCCTTGGGGGGTGGGGCAGGCCAACATCGTCCGCCGGACTCGGAATGGCGCGTGACTTTGCGAGGCACCTCCGTATGCCAAAAATAGGCCGCGGGCACAGCCGCGCCCAAAAATACCCGCCCGAAGGCCGGGGCGCCAAGTTCGTCCAGCGGAAAAAGGCCACAAAAACGGGTGGGCTATAGCCTTGGGGGGTGGGGCTGGCCCACTTCGTCCGCCGGACTCGGAATGGCGCGAACCTTTGCGAGGCGCCTCCGTATGCCAAAAATAGGCCGCGGGCACAGCCGCACCCAAAAATACCCGCCCGAAGGCCGGGCCGCCAAGTTCGTCCAGCGGAAAAAGGCCACAAAAACGGGTGGGCTATAGCCTTGGGGGGTGGGGCTGGCCAACTTCGTCCGCCGGACTCGGAATGGCGCGAGACTTTGCGAGGCACCTCCGTGTGCCAAAAATAGGCTGCGGGCACAGCCCCGCCCAAAAATACCCGCCCGAAGGCCGGGCGCCAACTTCGTCCAGCGGAAAAAGGCCACAAAAACGGGTGGGCGATAGCCTTGGGAGGTGGGGCTGGCCAACTTCGTCCGCCGGACTCGGAATGGCGCGAGACTTTGCGAGGCACCTCTGTGTGCCAAAAATAGGCCGCTGTCACAGCCACGTCCAAAAATACCCGCCCGAAGGCCGGGGCGCCAAGTTCGTCCAGTGGAAAAAGGCGACAAAAACGGGTGGGATATAGCCTTGGGGGGTGGGGCTGGCCAACTTTGTCCGCCGGACTCGGAATGGCGCGAGGCTTTGCGAGACGCCTCCGTGTGCCAAAAATAGGCCGCGGGCACAGCCGCGCCCAAAAATACCCGCCCGAAGGCCGGGGCGCCAAGTTCGTCCAGCGGAAAAAGGCCACAAAAACGGGTGGGCTATAGCCTTGGGGGGTGGGGCTGGCCCACTTTGTCCGCCATACTCGGAATGGCGCGAAACTTTGCGAGGCACCTCCGTGTGCCAAAAATAGGCCGCGGGAACAGCCGGGCCCAAAAATACCTGCCAAGGCCGGGCGCCAAGTTCGTCCAGCGGAAAAAGGCCACAAACACGGGTGGGCTATAGCCTTGGGGGGTGGGGCTGGCCAACTTCGTCCGCTGGACTCGGAATGGCGCAAGACTTTGCGAGGCACCTCCGTGTGCCAAAAATAGGCCGCGGGCACAGCCGCGCCAAAAATACCAGCCCGAAGGCCGGGCGCCAAGTCTCGTCCAGCGGAAAACGGCCACACAAACGGGTGGGCTATAGCCTTGGGGGGTGGGGCTGGCCAACTTCGTCCGCCGGACTCGGAATGGCGCGAAACTTTGCGAGGCACCTCCGTGTGCCAAAAATAGGCCGCGGGAACAGCCGGGCCCAAAAATACCCGCGCGAAGGCCGGGGCGCCAAGTTCGTCCAGCGGAAAAAGGCCACAAAAACGGGTGGGCTATAGCCTTGGGGGCTGGGGCTGGCCAACTTCGTCCAACGGACTAGGAATGGCGCGAGACTTTGCGAGGCACCTCCGTGTGCAAAAAATAGGCCGAGGGCACAGCCGCGCCCAAAAATACCCCCCCGAAGGCCGGGGCGCCAAGTTCGTCCAGCGGAAAAAGGCCACAAAAACGGGTGGGCTATAGCCTTGGGGGGTGGGGCTGGCCAACCGTCCGCGGACTCGGAATGGCGCGAGACTTTGCGAGGCGCCTCCGTGTGCCAAAAATAGGCCGCGGGTACAGCCACGCCCAAAAATACCAGCCCGTAGGCCGGCGCGCCAAGTTCGTCCAGCGGAAAAAGGCCACAAAAACGGGTGGGCTATAGCCTTGGGGGGTGGGGCTGGCCAACTTCGTCCGCCGGACTCGGAATGGCGCGAGACTTTGCGAGGCGCCTCCGTGTGCCAAAAATAGGCCGCGGGCACAGCCGCGCCCAAAAATACCCGCCCGTAGGCCGGCGCGCCAAGTTCGTCCAGCGGAAAAAGGCCACAAAAACGGGTGGGCTATAGCCTTGGGGGGTGGGGCTGGCCAACTTCGTCCGCCGGACTCGGAATGGCGCGAAACTTTGCGAGGCACCTCCGTGTGCCAAAAATAGGCCGCGGGAACAGCCGGGCCCAAAAATACCCGCGCGAAGGCCGGGGCGCCAAGTTCGTCCAGCGGAAAAAGGCCACAAAAACGGGTGGGCTATAGCCTTGGGGGGTGGGGCAGGCCAACTTCGTCCAACGGACTAGGAATGGCGCGAGACTTTGCGAGGCACCTCCGTGTGTAAAAAATAGGCCGAGGGCACAGCCGCGCCCAAAAATACCCCCCCGAAGGCCGGGGCGCCAAGTTCGTCCAGCGGAAAAAGGCCACAAAAACGGGTGGGCTATAGCCTTGGGGGGTGGGGCTGGCCAACTTCGTCCGCTGGACTCGGAATGGCGCAAGACTTTGCGAGGCACCTCCGTGTGCCAAAAATAGGCCGCGGGCACAGCCGCGCCCAAAAATACCCGCCCGAAGGCCGGGGCGCCAAGTTCGTCCAGCGGTAAAAGGCCACAAAAACGGGTGGGCTATAGCCTTGGGGGGTGGGGCTGGCCAACTTCGTCCGCCGGACTCGGAATGGCGCGAGACTTTGCGAGGCGTTCGTCCAGCGGTAAAAGGCCACAAAAACGGGTGGGCTATAGCCTTGGGGGGTAGGGCTGGCCAACTTCGTCCGCCGGACTCGGAATGGCGCGAGACCATTTGAGGCGCCTCCATATGCCAAGAATAGGCCTCGCGCAAAGCCGCGCCCAAAAATACCCACCCGAAGACCGGGGCGCCAAGTTCGTCCAGCGGAAAAAGGCCACAAAAACGGGTGGGCTATAGCCTTGGGGGGTGGGGCTGGCCAACTTCGTCCGCCGGACTCGGAATGGCGCAAGACTTTGCGAGGCGCCTCCGTGTGCCAAAAATAGGCCAGGGGCACAGCCGCGCCCAAAAATACCCGCCCGAGGGCCGGGGCGCCAAGTTCGTCCAGCGGATAAAGGCCACAAAAACGGGTGGGCTATAGCCTTGGGGGGTGGGGCTGGCCGACTTCGTCCGCCGGACTCGGAATGGCGTGAGACTTTGCGAGGCGCCTCCGTGTGCCAAAAATAGGCCGCGGGCACAGCCGCGCCCAAAAATACCCGCCCGAAGGCCGGGGCGCCAAGTTCGTCCAGCGGTAAAAGGACACAAAAACGGGTGGGCTATAGCCTTGGGGGGTGGGGCTGGCCAACTTCGTCCGCCGGACTCGGAATGGCGCGAGACTTTGCGAGGTGCCTCCGTGTACCAAAAGTAGGCCGCGGGCACAGCCGCACCAAAAAATACCCGCCCGAAGGCCGGGGCGACAAGTTCGTCCAGCGGAAAAAGGCCACAAAAACGGGTGGGCTATAGCCTTGGGGGGTGGGGCTGGCCAATTTCGTCCGCCGGACTCGGAATGGCGCGAGACTTTGCGAGGCGCCTCCGTATGCCAAAAATAGGCCACGCACAAAGCGGCACCCAAAAATACCCGCCCGAAGGCCGGGGCGCCAAGTTCGTCCAGCGGAAAAAGGCCACAAAAACGGGTGGGCTATAGCCTTGGGGGGTGGGGCTGGCCAATTTCGTCCGCCAGACTCGGAATGGCGCGAGACTTTGCGAGGCACCTCCGTATGCAAAAAATAGGCCGCGCGCATAGCCGCAATAAAAAATACCCACCCGAAGGCCGAGGCGCCAAGTTCGTCCAGCGGAAAAAGGGCACAAAAACGGGTGGGCTATAGCCTTGGGGGCTGGGGCTGGCCAATTTCGTCCGCCGGACTCGGAATGGCGCGAGACTTTGCGAGGCGCCTCCGTGTACCAAAAGTAGGCCGCGGGCACAGCCGCACCAAAAAATATCGCCCGAAGGCCGGGGCGACAAGTTCGTCCAGCGGAAAAAGGCCACAAAAACGGGTGGGCTATAGCCTTGGGGGGTGGGGCTGGCCAACTTCGTCCGCCGGACTCGGAATGGCGCGAGACTTTGCGAGGCGCCTCCGTGTGCCAAAAATAGGCCACAGTTACAGCCGTGCCCAAAAATACCCGCCCGAAGGCCGGGGCGCCAAGTTCTTCCAGCGGTAAAAGGCCACAAAAACGGGTGGGCTATAGCCTTGGGGGGTGGGGCTGGCCAATTTCGTCCGCCGGACTCGGAATGGCGCTAGACTTTGCGAGGCGCCTCCGTATGCCAAAAATAGGCCACGCACAAAGCCGCACCCAAAAATACCCGCCCGAAGGCCGGGGCGCCAAGTTCGTCCAGCGGAAAAAGGCCACAAAAACGGGTGGGCTATAGCCTTGGGGGGTGGGGCTGGCCAATTTCGTCCGCCAGACTCGGAATGGCGCGAGACTTTGCGAGGCACCTCCGTATGCAAGAAATAGGCCGCGCGCATAGCCGCAATAAAAAATACCCACCCGAAGGCCGAGGCGCCAAGTTCGTCCAGCGGAAAAAGGGCACAAAAACGGGTGGGCTATAGCCTTGGGGGGTGGGGCTGGCCAATTTCGTCCGCCGGACTCGGAATGGCGCGAGACTTTGCGAGGCGCCTCCGTGTACCAAAAGTAGGCCGCGGGCACAGCCGCACCAAAAAATACCCGCCCGAAGGCCGGGGCGACAAGTTCGTCCAGCGGAAAATGGCCACACAAAACGGGTGGGCTATAGCCTTGGGGTGGGGCTGGCCAACCGTCCGCCCGGACTCGGAATGGCGATAGACTTTGCGAGGCACCTCCGTGTGCCAAAAATAGGCCGCGGCCACAGTCGCGCCCAAAAATACCCGCCCGAAGGCCGGGGCGCCAAGTTGTCCAGCGGTAAAAGGCCACAAAAACGGGTGGGCTATAGCCTTGGGGGGTGGGGCTGGCGAACTTCGTCCGACGGACTCGGAATGGCGCGAGACTTTGCGAGGCACCTCCGTATGCCAAAAATAGGCCGCGCGCATAGCCGCACCCAAAAATACCCGCCCGAAGGCCGAGGCGCCAAGTTCGTCCAGCGGAAAAAGGGCACAAAAACGGGTGGGCTATAGCCTTGGGGGGTGGGGCTGGCCAATTTCGTCCGCCGGACTCGGAATGGCGCGAGACTTTGCGAGGCGCCTCCGTGTGCCTAAAGTAGGCCACGGGCACAGCCGCGCCAAAAAATACCCGCCCGAAGGCATGGGCGACAAGTTCGTCCAGCGGAAAAAGGCCACAAAAACGGGTGGGCTATAGCCTTGGGGGGTGGGGCTGGCCAAATTCGTCCGCCGGACTCGGAATGGTGCGAGACTTTGCGAGGCACCTCCAGTAAAAATAGGCCGCGGGCACAGCCGCGCCAAAAATACCCGCCCGAAGGCCGGGGCACCAAGTTCGGCCCAGCGGTAAAAGGCCACAAAAACGGGTGGGCTATAGCCTTGGGGGTGGGGCTGGCCAATTTCGTCCGCCGGGACTCGAATGGCGCGAGACTTTGCGAGGTACCTCCGTGTGCCAAAAATAGGCCGCGGGCACAGCCGCGCCCAAAAATACCCGCCCGAAGGCCGGGGCGCCAAGTTCGTCCAGCGGTAAAAGGCCACAAAAACGGATGGGCTATAGCCTTGGGGGGTGGGGCTGGCCTACTTCGTCCGCCAGACTCGGAATGGCGCGAGACTTTGCGAGGCGTTCGTCCAGCGGTAAAAGGCCACAAAAACGGGTGGGCTATAGCCTTGGGGGGTGGGGCTGGCCAACTTCGTCCACCGGACTCGGAATGGCGCGAGACTTTGCGAGGCGTTCATCCAGCGGTAAAAGGCCACAAAAACGGGTGGGCTATAGCCTTGTGGGGTGGGGCTGGCCAACTTCGTCCGCCGGACTCGGAATGGCGCAAGACTTTGCGAGGCCCCTCCGTGTGCCAATAATAGGCCGCGGGCACAGCCGCGCCCAAAAATACCCGCCCGAAGGCCGGGGCGCCAAGTTCGTCCAGCGGTAAAAGGCCACAAAAACGGGTGGGCTATAGCCTTGGGGGGTGGGGCTGGCCAACTTCGTCCGCCGGACTCGGAATGGCGCGAGACTTTGCGAGGCGTTCGTCCAGCGGTAAAAGGCCACAAAAACGGGTGGGCTATAGCCTTGGGGGGTAGGGCTGGCCAACTGCGTCCGCCGGACTCGGAATGGCGCGAGACCATGTGAGGCGCCTCCGTATGCCAAGAATAGGCCTCGCGCAAAGCCGCGCCCAAAAATACCCACCCGAAGACCGGGGCGCCAAGTTCGTCCAGCAGAAAAAGGCGACAAAAACGGGTGGGCTATAGCCTTGGGGGGTGGGGCTGGCCGACTTCGTCCGCCGGACTCGGAATGGCGTGAGACTTTGCGAGGCGCCTCCGTGTGCCAAAAATAGGCCGCGGGCACAGCCGCGCCCAAAAATACCCGCCCGAGGGCCGGGGCGCCAAGTTCGTCCAGCGGATAAAGGCCACAAAAACGGGTGGGCTATATCCTTGGGGGGTGGGGCTGGCCGACTTCGTCCGCCGGACTCGGAATGGCGTGAGACTTTGCGAGGCGCCTCCGTGTGCCAAAAATAGACCGCGGGCACAGCCGCGCCCAAAAATACCCGCCCGAAGGCCGGGGCGCCAAGTTCGTCCAGCGGTAAAAGGACACAAAAACGGGTGGGCTATAGCCTTGGGGGGTGGGGCTGGCCAACTTCATCCGCCGGACTCGGAATGGCGCGAGACTTTGCGAGGCGCCTCCGTATGCCAAAAATAGGCCACGGACAAAGCCGTACCCAAAAATACCCGCCCGAAGGCCGGGGCGCCAAGTTCGTCCAGCGGAAAAAGGCCACAAAAACGGGTGGGCTATAGCCTTGGGGGGTGGGGCTGGCCAATTTCGTCCGCCGGACTCGGAATGGCGCGAGACTTTGCGAGGCACCTCCGTATGCCAAAAATAGGCCACGCACAAAGCCGCACCCAAAAATACCCGCCCGAAGGCCGGGGCGCCAAGTTCGTCCAGCGGAAAAAGGCCACAAAAACGGGTGGGCTATAGCCTTGGGGGGTGGGATTGGCCAATTTCGTCCGCCAGACTCGGAATGGCGCGAGACTTTGCGAGGCACCTCCGTATGACAAAAATAGGCCGCGCGCATAGCCGCAATAAAAAATACCCACCCGAAGGCAGAGGCGCCAAGTTCGTCCAGCGGAAAAAGGGCACAAAAACGGGTGGGCTATAGCCTTGGGGGGTGGGGCTGGCCAATTTCGTCCGCCGGACTCGGAATGGCGCGAGACTTTGCGAGGCACCTCCGTGTACCAAAAGTAGGCCGCGGGCACAGCCGCGCCAAAAAATACCCGCCCGAAGGCCGGGGCGACAAGTTCGTCGAGCGGAAAAAGGCCACAAAAACGGGTGGGCTATAGCCTTGGGGGGTGGGGCTGGCCAACTTCGTCCGCCGGACTCGGAATGGCGCGAGAATTTGCGAGGCACCTCCGTGTGCCAAAAATAGGCCGCGGGCACAGCCGCGCCCAAAAATACCCGCCCGAAGGCCGGGGCGCCAAGTTCGTCCTGCCGAAAAAGGCCACAAAAACGGGTGGGCAATAGCCTTGGGGGGTGGGGCTGGCCAACTTCGTCCGCCGGACTCGGAATGGCGCGAGACTTTGCGAGGCGCCTCCGTGTACCAAAAATAGGCCGCGGGCACAGCCGCGCCCAAAAATACCCGCCCGAAGGCCGGGGCGCCAAGTTCGTCCAGCGGAAAAAGGCCACAAAACGGGTGGGCAATAGCCTTGGGGGTGGGGCTGGCCAAACCGTCCCGCGGACTCGGAATGGCGCGAGACCTTGCGATGCGCCTCCGTGTGCCAACAATAGGCCGCGTGCATAGCCACGCCCAAAACTACCCGCCCGACGGCCTGGGCGCCAAGTTCGTCCAGCGGAAAAAGTCCACAAAAACGGGTGGGCTATAGCCTTGGGGGGTGGGGCTGGCCAACTTCGTCCGCCGGACTCGGAATGGCGCGAGACTTTGCGAGGCACCTCCGTGCGCCAAAAATAGGCCATGGGCACAGCCGCGCCTAAAAATACCCGAATGCCGGGCGCCAAGTTCGTCCAGCGGAAAAAGGCCACAAAAACGGGTGGGCTATAGCCTTGGGGGGTGGGGCTGGCCAACTTCGTCCGCCGGACTCGGAATGGCGCGAGACTTTGTGAGGCGCCTCCGTGTGCCAAAAATAGGCCGCGGGCACAGCCGCGCCCAAAAATACCCGCCCGAAGGCCGGGGCACCAAGTTCGTCCAGCGGAAAAAGGCCACAAAAACGGGTGGGCTATAGCCTTGTGGCGTGGGGCTGACCAACTTCGTCCGCCGGACTCGGAATGGCGCGAGGCTTTGCGAGGCACCTCCGTGTGCCAAAAATAGGCCGCGGGCAATGCTGCGCCCAAAAAGACCCGCCCGAAGGCCGGGGCGCCAAGTTCTTCCAGCGGTAAAAGGCCAGAAAAACGGGTGGGCTATAGCCTTGGGGGGTGGGGCTGGCCAACTTCGTCCGCCGGACTCGGAATGGCGCGAGACTTTGCGAGCCACCTCCGTGTGCTAAAAATAGACCGCGGGCACTGCCGCGTCCAAAAATACCGGACCGAAGGCCGGGGCGCCAAGTTCGTCCAGCGGAAAAAGGCCACAAAAACGGGTGGGCTATAGCCTTGGGGGGTCGGGCTGGCCAACTTCTTCCGCCGGACTCGGAATGGCGCGAGACTTTGCGAGACACCTCCGTGTGCCAAAAATAGGCCTCGGGCACAGCCGCGCCCAAAAATACCTGCCCGAAGGCCGGGGCGCCAAGTTCGTCCAGCGGAAAAAGGCCACAAAAACGGGTGGGCTATAGCCTTGGGGTGTGGGGCTGCCCAACTTCGTCCGCCGGACTCGGAATGGCGCGACACTTTGCGAGGCGCCTCCGGGTTCCAAAAATAGGCCGCGGGCACAGCCGCGCCCAAAAATACCCGCCCGAAGGCCGGGGCGCCAAGTTCGTCCTGCGGTAAAAGGCCACAAAAACGGGTGGGCTATAGCCTTGGGGGGTGGGGCTGGCCAACTTCGTCCGCCGGACTCGGAATGGCGCGAGACTTGGTGAGGCATCTCCGTGTGCCAAAAATAGGCCACGGGCACAGCCGCGCCCAAAAATACCTGCCCGAAGGCCGAGGCGCCAAGTTCGTCCAGCGGAAAAAGGCCACAAAAACGGGTGGGCTTAGCCTTGGGGGGTGGGCCTGGCCAACTTCGTCCGCCGGACTCGGAATGGCGCGAGACTTCGCGAGGCGCCTCCGTGTGCCAAAAATAGGCCGCAGGCACAGCCGCAACTAAAAATACCTGCCCGAAGGCCGGGGCGCCAAGTTCGTCCAGCGGTAAAAGGCCACAAAAACGGGTGGGCTATAGCCTTGGGGGGAGGGGCTGGCCAACTTCGTCCGCCGGACTCGGAATGGCGCTTGACTTTGCGAGGTGCCACCGTGTGCCAAAAATAGGCCGCGGGCATAGCCGCGCCCAAAAATACCCGCCCGAAGGCTGGGGCGCCAAGTTCGTCCAGCGGAAAAAGGCCACAAAAACGGGTGGGCTATAGCCTTGGGGGGTGGGGCTGGCCAACTTCGTCCGCCGGACAAGGAATCGCGCGAGACTTTGCGAGGCGCCTCCGTGTGCCAAAAAATAGACGCGGGCACGGCGCCAAAAATACCCGCCCGAAGGCCGGGCGCCAAGTTCGTCCAGCGGAAAAAGGCCACAAAAACGGGTGGGCTATAGCCTTGGGGGTGGGGCTGGCCCACTTTCGTCCGCTTGAGACTCGGACTGGCGCGAGACTTTGCGAGGCACCTCCGAGTGCCAAAAATAGGCCGCGGGCAGGGCCAAGCACAAAAATAACCGCCCGAAGGCCGGGGCGCCAAGTTCGTCCAGCGGAAAAAGGCCACAAAAACGGGTGGGCTATAGCCTTGGGGGGTGGGGCTGGCCCGCCGTCCGCCGGACAAGGAATCGCGAGACTTTGCGAGGCGCCTCCGTGTGCCAAAAAATAGGCGGGCACGGCCGCGCCCAAAAATACCCGCCCAAGGCCGGGCGCCAAGTTCGTCCAGCGGAAAAGGCCACAAAACGGGTGGGCTATAGCCTTGGGGGTGGGGCTGGCCCACTTCGTCCGCCCGGACTCGGAAGGGCGCGAGACTTTGCGAGGCACCTCCGTGTGTTGTGGGCCAGGCCGCGGGCACAGCCGCGCCTTAAAATACCCGCCGAAGGCCGGGCGCCAAGTTCGTCCAACGGTAAAAGGCCACAAAACGGGTGGGCTATAGCCTTGGGGGTGGGGCTGGCCAACCGTCCGCCGGACTCGGAATGGCGCGAGACTTTGCGAGGCGCCTCCGTGTGCCAAAAAATAGACTGCGGGCACTGCCGCGTCCCAAAATACCCGACCGAAGGCCGGGCGCCAAGTTCGTCCCAGCGGAAAAAGGCCACAAAAACGGGTGGGCTATAGCCTTGGGGGGTGGGGCTGGCCAACTTCGTCCGCCGGACTCGGAATGGCGCCAGACTTTGCGAGGCACCTCCGTGTTCCAAAAATAGGCCGCGGGCACAGCCGCGCCTAAAAATACCTGCCCGAAGGCCGGGGCGCCAAGTTCGTCCAGCGGTAAAAGGCCACAAAAACGGGTGGGCTATAGCCTTGGGGGGTGGGGCTGGCCAACCGTCCGCCCGGACTCGGAATGGCGCGAGACTTCGCGAGGCGCCTCCGTGTGCCAAAAATAGGCCGCAGGCACAGCCGCGCCTAAAAATACCCGCCCGAAGGCCGGGGCGCCAAGTTCGTCCAGCGGTAAAAGGCCACAAAAACGGGTGGGCTATAGCCTTGGGGGGTGGGGCTGGCCAACTTCGTCCGCCGGACTCGGAATGGCGCGAGACTTTGCGAGGTGCCACCGTGTGCCAAAAATAGGCCGCGGGCATAGCCGCGCCCAAAAATACCCGCCCGAAGGCTGGGGCGCCAAGTTCGTCCGGCGGAAAAAGGCCACAAAAACGGGTGGGCTATAGCCTTGGGGGGTGGGGCTGGCCAACTTCGTCCGCCGGACAAGGAATCGCGCGAGACTTTGCGAGGCGCCTCCGTGTGCCAAAAATAGGCCGCAGGCACAGCCGCGCCCAAAAATACCCGCCCGAAGGCCGGGGCGCCAAGTTCGTCCAGCGGTAAAAGGCCACAAAAATGGGTGGGCTATAGCCTTGGGGGGTGGGCCTGGCCAACTTCGTCCGCCGGACTCGGAATCGCGCGAGACTTTGCGAGGCGCCTCCGAGTGCCAAAAATAGGCCGCGGGCACCGCCGCGCCCAAAAATACCCGCCCGAAGGCCGGGGCGCCAAGTTCATCCAGCGGAAAATGTCCTCAAAAACGGGTGGGCCATAGCCTTCGGGGGCGGGGCTGGCCAACTTCGTCCGCCGGACTCGGAATGGCGCGAGACTTTGCGAGGCACCTCCGTGTGCCAAAAATAGGCCGCGGGCACAGCCGCGCCCAAAAATACCCGCCCGAAGGCCGGGGCGCCAAGTTCGTCCAGCGGTAAAAGGCCACAAAAACGGGTGGGCTATAGCCTTGGGGGGAGGGGCTGGCCAACTTCGTCCGCCGGACTCGGAATGCCGCGAGACTTTGCGAGGCGCCTCCGTGTGCCAAAAATAGGCCGCAGGCACAGCCGCGCCCAAAAATACCCGCCCGAAGGCCGGGGCGCCAAGTTCATCCAGCGGAAAAAGGCCACAAAAACGGGTGGGCTATAGCCTTGGGGGGTGGGGCTGGCCAACTTCGTCCGCCGGACTCGGAATGGCGCGAGACTTTCCGAGGCGCCTCCGTGTCCCAAAAATAGGCCGCGGGCACAGCCGCGCCCAAAAATACCCGCCCGAAGGCCGGGGCGCCAAGTTCGTCCAGCGGTAAAAGGCCACAAAAACGGGTGGGCTATAGCCTTGGGGGGTGGGCCTGGCCAACTTCGTCCGCCAGACACGGAATCGCGCGAGACTTTGCGAGGCGCCTCCGAGTGCCAAAAATAGGCCGCGGGCACAGCCGCGCCCAAAAATACCCGCCCGAAGGCTGGGGCGCCAAGTTCATCCAGCGGAAAATGTCCTCAAAAACGGGTGCGCCATAGCCTTCGGGGGTGGGGCTGGCCAACTTCGTCCGCCGGACTCGGAATGGCGCGAGACTTTGCGAGGCACCTCCGTGTGCCAAAAATAGGCCGCGGGCACAGCCGCCCAAAAATACCCGCCCAAGGCCGGGCGCAAGTTCGTCCAGCGGAAAATGGCCACAAAAACGGGTGGGCTATAGCCTTGGGGGGTGGGGCTGGCCAACTTCGTCCGCCGGACTCGGAATGGCGCGAGAGTTTGCGAGGCGCCTCCGAGTGCCAAAAATAGGCCGCGGGCACAGCCGAGCCCAAAAATACCCGCCCGAATGCTGGGGCGCCAAGTTCGTCCAACGGTAAAAGGCCACAAAAACGGGTGGGCTATAGCCTTGGGGGGTGGGGCTGGCGAACTTCGTCCGCCGGACTCGGAATGGCGCGAGACTTTGCGAGGCGCCTCCGTGTGCCAAAAATAGGCCGCGGGCACAGCCGCGCCCATAAATACCCCCCCGAAGGCAGGGGCGCTAAGTTCGTCCAGCGGTAAAAGGCCACAAAAACGGGTGGGCTATAGCCTTGGGGGGTGGGGCTGGCCAACTTCGTCCGCCGGACTCGGAATCGCGCGAGACTTTGCGAGGCGCCTCCGTGTCCCAAAAATAGGCCGCGGGCACAGCCGCGCCCAAAAATACCCGCCCGAAGGCCGGGGCGCCAAGTTCGTCCAGCGGTAAAAGGCCACAAAAACGGGTGGGCTATAGCCTTGGGGGGTGGGGCTGGCCAACTTCGTCCGCCGGACTCGGAATGGCGCGAGACTTTGCGAGGCGCCTCCGAGTGCCAAAAATAGGCCGCGGGCACAGCCGCGCCCAAAAATACCCGCCGAAGGCCGGGGCGCCAAGTTCGTCCAGCGGAAAAAGTCCTCAAAAACGGGTGGGCCATAGCCTTCGGGGGTGGGGCTGGCCAACTTCGTCCGCCGGCCTCGGAATGGCGCGAGACTTTCCGAGGCACCTCCGTGTGCTGTGGGCCAGGTCGCGGGCACAGCCGCGCCAAAAATACCGCCCGAAGGCCGGGCGCCAAGTTCGTCCAGCGGTAAAAGGCCACAAAAACGGGTGGGCTATAGCCTTGCGGGTGGGGCTGGCCAACTTCGTCCGCCGGACTCGGAATGGCGAGACTTTGCTGAGGCGCCTCCAGTGCCAAAAATAGGCCACGGGCACAGCCGCGCCCAAAAATACCAGCCCGAAGGCCGGGACGCCAAGTTCGTCCAGCGGAAAAAGGCCACATAACGGGTGGGCTATAGCCTTGAGGGGTGGGGCTGGCCAACTTCGTCCGCCGGACTCGGAATGGCGCGAGACTTTGCGAGGCGCCTCCGTGTACCAATAATAGGCCGCGATCGCAGCCGCGCCCAAAAATACCCGCCCGAATGCTGGGGCGCCAAGTTCGTCCAACGGTAAAAGGCCACAAAAACGGGTGGGCTATAGCCTTGGGGGGTGGCGCTGGCCAACTTCGTCCGCCGGACTCGGAATGGCGCGAGACTTTACGAGGCGCCTCCGAGTGCCAAAAATAAGCCGCGGGCACAACCGCGCCCAAAAATACCCGCCCGAAGGCCGGGGCGCCAAGTTCGTCCAGCGGAAAAAGTCCTCAAAAACGGGTGGGCCATAGCCTTCGGGGGTGGGGCTGGCCAACTTCGTCCGCCGGACTCGGAATGGCGCGAGACTTTCCGAGGCACCTCCGTGTGCCAAAAATAGGCCGCGGGCACAGCCGCGCCCAAAAATACCCGCCCGAAGGCCGGGGCGCCATGTTCGTCCAGCGGTAAAAGGCCACAAAAACGGGTGGGCTATAGGCTTGGGGTGTGGGGCTGGCCAACTTCGTCCGCCGGACTCGGAATGGCGCGAGACTTTGCGAGGCGCCTCCGAGTGCCAAAAATAGGCCGCGGGCACAGCCGCGCCCAAAAATACCCGCCCGAAGGCCGGGGCGCCAAGGTCGTCCAGCGGTAAAAGGCCACAAAAACGGGTCGGCTATAGCCTTGAGGGGTGGGGCTGGCCAACTTCGTCCGCCGGACTCGGAATGGCGTGAGACTTTGCGAGGCGCCTCCGTGTACCAATAATAGGCCGCGAGCACAGCCGCGCCCAAAAATACCCGCCCGAATGCTGGGGCGCCAAGTTCGTCCAACGGTAAAAGGCCACAAAAATGGGTGGGCTATAGCCTTGGGGGGTGGGGCTGGCGAACTTCGTCCGCCGGACTCGGAATGGCGCGAGACTTTGCGAGGCGCCTCCGTGTGCCAAAAATAGGCCGCGGGCACAGCCGCGCCCATAAATACCCCCCCGAAGGCAGGGGCGCTAAGTTCGTCCAGCGGTAAAAGGCCACAAAAACGGGTGGGCTATAGCCTTGGGGGGTGGGGCTGGCCAACTTCGTCCGCCGGACTCGGAATCGCGCGAGACTTTCCGAGGCGCCTCCGTGTCCCAAAAATAGGCCGCGGGCACAGCCGCGCCCAAAATTCCGCCCAAGGCCGGGCGCCAAGTTCGTCCAGCGGAAAAGTCCTCAAAAACGGGTGGGCCATAGCCTTCGGGGTGGGGCTGGCCAACTTCGTCCGCGGACTCGGAATGGCGCGAGACTTTCGAGGCACCTCCGTGTGCCAAAAATAGGCCGCGGGCACAGCAGCGCCCAAAAACTCCCGCCCAAGGCCGGGCACCAAGTTCGTCCAGCGGAAAAAGGGCACAAAAACGGGTGGGCTATAGCCTTGGGGGTGGGGCTGGCCCACCGTCCGCGGACTCGGAATGGCGCGAGACTTTGCGAGGCGCCTCCGAGTGCCAAAAATAGGCAGCGGCCACAGCCGCGCCCAAAAATACCCCCCCGAAGGCCGGGCGCCAAGGTCGTCCAGCGGTAAAGGCCACAAAAGCGGGTGGGCTATAGCCTTGGGGGTGGGGCTGGCCAACCGTCCCGCGGACTCGGAATGGCGTGAGACTTTGCGAGGCGCCTCCGAGTGCCAAAAATAGACCGCGGGCACAGCCGCGTCCCAAAATACCCGCCCGAAGGCCGGGCGCCAAGTTCGTCCAGCGGAAAAAGTCCTCAAAACGGGTGGGCCATAGCCTTGGGGGTGGGGCTGGCGAACCGTCCGCGGACTCGGAATGGCGAGACTTTGCGAGGCCTCCGTGTGCCAAAAATAGGCGCGGGCACAGCCGCGCCCAAAATACCCGCCCGATGGATGGGTCGCCAAGTTCGTCCTGCGTTAAAGGCCACAAAAACGGGTGGGCTATAGCCTTGGGGGGTGGGGCTGGCCAACTTCGTCCGCCGGACTCGGAATGGCGCGAGACTTTGCGAGGCACCTCCGTGTGCCAAAAATAGGCCGCGGGCACAGCCGCGCCCATAAATACCCCCCCGAAGGCAGGGGCGCTAAGTTCGTCCAGCGGTAAAAGGCCACAAAAAGGGGTGGGCTATAGCCTTGGGGTGGGGCTGGCCAACTTCGTCCGCCCGGACTCGGAATCGCGCGAGACTTTCCGAGGCGCCTCCGTGTCCCAAAAATAGGCGCGGGCACAGCCGCGCCCAAAATTCCCGCCCCAAGGCCCGGGCCCCAAGTTAAATCCAGCGGTAAAAGGCCACAAAAACGGGTGGGCTATAGCCTTGGGGGGTGGGGCTGGCCAACTTCGTCCGCCGGACTCGGAATAGCGCGAGACTTTGCGAGGCGCCTCCGTGTGCCAAAAATAGGCCGCGGGCACAGCCGCGCCCATAAATACCCCCCCGAAGGCAGGGGCGCTAAGTTCGTCCAGCGGTAAAAGGCCACAAAAACGGGTGGGCTATAGCCTTGGGGGGTGGGGCTGGCCAACTTCGTCCGCCGGACTCGGAATCGCGCGAGACTTTCCGAGGCGCCTCCGTGTCCCAAAAATAGGCCGCGGGCACAGCCGCGCCCAAAAATTCCCGCCCGAAGGCCGGGGCGCCAAGTTCGTCCAGCGGTAAAAGGCCACAAAAACGGGTGGGCTATAGCCTTGGGGGGTGGGGCTGGCCAACTTCGTCCGCCGGACTCGGAATAGCGCGAGACTTTGCAGGCGCCTCCGTGGTGCCAAAAATAGGCCGCGGGCACAGCCGCGCCCATAAATACCCCCCGAAGGCAGGGCGCTAAGTTAGATCCAGCGGTAAAAGGCCACAAAAACGGGTGGGCTATAGCCTTGGGTGGTGGGGCTGGCCAACCGTCCCGCCGGACTCGGAATGGCGCGAGACTTTGCGAGGCGCCTCCGAGTGCAAAAATAGGCATGGCACAGCCGCGCCAAAATACCCGCCCGAAGGCCGGGCGCCAACCGTCCAGCGGAAAAGTCCTCAAAAACGGGTGGGCCATAGCCTTCGGGGTGGGGCTGGCCAACAAATCCCGCCGGACTCGGAATGGCGAGACTTTCCGAGGCACCTCCGTGTGCCAAAAATAGGCCGCAAGGGGCACAGCCCGCGCCAAAAATACCCGCCGAGGCAGGGCGCCAAGTTCGTGGGCCCAGCGGTAAAGGCCACAAAAACGGGTGGGCTATAGCCTTAGGGGGTGGGGGCTGGCCAGCAAATCCGCCGGACTCGGAATGCGCGCGAGACTTGTTGAGGCGCCTCCGTGTGCCAAAAAAAGGCCGTGCGCACAGCCGTAAAAATACGCGCGAAGGCCGGGGCGCCAAGTTCGTCCAGCGGAAAAAGGCCACAAAAACGGATGGGCTATAGCCTTGGGGGGTGGGGCTGGCCAACTTCGTCCGCCTGACTCGGAATGGCGCGAGACTTTGCGAGGCGCCTCCGTGTGTCAAAAAAAGGCCATGGGCACAGCCGCGCCCAAAAATACCCGCCCGAAGGCCGGGGCGCCAAGTTCGTCCAGCGGTAAAAGGCCACAAAAACGGGTGGGCTATAGCCTTGGGGGGTGGGGCTGGCCAACTTCGTCCGTCGGACTCGGAATGTTGCGAGACTTTGCGAGGCGCCTCCGTGTGCCAACAATAGGCCGCGGGCACAGCCGCGCCCAAAAATACCCGCCCGAAGGCCGGGGCGCCAAGTTCGTCCAGCGGAAAAAGGCCACAAAAACGGGTGGGCTATAGCCTTGGGGGGTGGGGCTGGCCAACTTCGTCCGCCGGACACGGAATGGCGCGAGACTGCGGCGCCTCCGTGTGCCAAAAATAGGCCGCAGGCCCAGCGCGCCAAAATAGCACGCCGAAGGCCGGGCGCCAAGTTCGCCCAGCGGAAAAAGGCCACAAAAGCGGGTGGGCTATAGCCTTGGGGGTGGGGCTGGCCAACTTCGTCCGCCGGACTCGGAATGGCGCGAGACTTTGCGGCGCCTCCGTGTGCCAAAAACAGCCTTGGCCACAGCCGCGCCAAAAATACCGCCCCAAGGCAAGGCGCCAAGTTCGTCCAGCGGAAAAAGCCACAAAAGCGGGTGGGCTATAGCCTTGGGGGTGGGGCTGGCCAACTTCGTCCGCGGACTCGGAATGGCGAGACTTTGTGAGTCGCCTCTGAGTGCCAAAATAGGCCGCAGGCACAGCCGCCCCAAATACCCGCCCGAAGCCGGGCGCCAAGACCGTCCAGCGGAAAAAGGCCACAAAAACGGGTGGGCTATAGCCTTGGGGGGTGTGGCTGGCCAACTCGTCCGCCCTGACTCGGAATGGCGCGAGACTTTGCGAGGCGCCTCCGTGTGTCAAAAAAGGCCATGGGCACAGCTACTAAAAATAACCGCCCGAAGGCCGGGCGCCAAGTTCGTCCAGCGGTAAAAGGCCACAAAAACGGGTGGGCTAGCCTTGGGGGTGGGGCTGGCCAACCGTCCGCCGGACTCGGAATGGCGCGGTACTTTGCGAGGGGCCTGCGTGTACCAAAAATAGGCCGCGGGCACAGCCGCGCCCAAAAATAACCGCCCGAAGGCCGGGGCACCAAGTTCGTCCAGCGGAAAAAGGCCACAAAAACGGGTGGGCTATAGCCTTAGGGGGTGGGGCTGGACAACTTCGTCCGCCGGACACGGAATGGCGCAAGACTTTGCGAGGGGCCTCCGTGTGCCAAAAATAGGCAGCGGGCACAGCCGCGCCCAAAAATAACCGCCCGAAGGCCGGGGCGCCAAGTTCGTCCAGCGGAAAAAGGCCACAAAAACGGGTGGGCTATAGTCAGGGGTGGGGCTGGCCAACCCGTCCCCCCGAACTCGGAATGGCGCGAGACTTTGTGGGGCCCCAACGTGTTCCAAAAATAGGCCGCGGGCACAGCCCGCCCAAAAATACCCCCGAAGGCCGGGCGCCAAGTTCGTCAGCGGAAAAAGGCCACTGGCTTGGGTGGGCTATAGCCTTGGGGGTGGGGCTGGCCAACTCCATCCCGCCAGGACTCGGAATGGCGCGAGACTGCGAGGCGCCTCTGTGTGCCAAAAATAGGCCCGCGGGCACAGCTGCGACAAATAGCCGCCGAGGCCGGGCGCCAAGATCGTCAGCGGAAAAGGC
>JAUJEM010000187.1:0-28185 GCA_030448935.1 Citrus cavaleriei
TGGCAGGCCTTTGTATAAAGTCACAATTAAAGCTCCTCCAATTAATAACACCGTGCCAAAAGACTTCGCCTGACTGCTTTGCACTCTTAGCTCTAGCTTTTCCATCCTAAAACGACAGTTTGATGTTAGTACACTAATAGGGAATTGATTGTCGACAATGTAAGCATTTTCTTGACTCATATTGGACAATAGCAAGAAATTGCAATGCAAGGAGCTCTGTCCCCACCACATGGAAATTCGCATAGAGATAAAAACTCTCCGGCGCCTAATTATCTTACATCATTGCATTATTGACAAAAATAGCTAGTGTATCTGTGTACGTGCCTTTTAGCATGGCTTATACAGATTCACTTTCCGAGGTACTTTCCAATTGCACTCTCCATTGCATTGGAATTTAGAAAGGTGTCAAAGTATTTGTAAGGATTTAATAATATTTATTTCGATATGTTTGATGATATTGATTGCATAGAGAAAATAAAGCATCAGAAATGATAATCATCTTTGGTGAGTGAAAAGGAAAGGCCACCAATCCAAATTGCAAAATGAACGTAAGCACTTTGATTTTGGTGGTGAGATTGCTTTCACGTAATACCAAACGCGTCATTCAATAATAATAATTGTAAACAATGAAATGAAATTTACCCCTCCGTGAGAAAAGAATGAAGCTTAAAACTTTTAACTGAGGAAGAATGGGTCACCTGAAGATTATGGCAAGTATGAAAGTAAAGCCAGGAGTTAGATCAATCATAGCTGAAGCCAGAGCTGGAGAGCCATTCTCTATCCCAAAATAATGAAACATCTGCCCGCAGCAACTACAAGCATATTCAGAACTTAGTACACAAACTTGCACACATTTTCATTCATGAGACCTGCAAGACGAACTGGATTTATATGATCGGAAAACTCCTTCTGTTAACTAATAAATTAGTACCTGAGTAGGCCAAGGAGAAAGATTCTGCAGACGATGGACCATGTGAGCTGGGGTCGAGTTCTTTTTCTAATAAAGGGGAGGAAAAGTAATTGAACAAAAGTAATGTATATGGTTCTGGAGATCAGCTAAAGCAGAGTGTCTGATACTTTACCTGTAGAAGATAAAGGAAGAAGGAACGAGGAGAAAGATGGCAAGCATGTTGGAGTACACTACAAGAATGAAATGACTCGCACCTCTACTCATGGCTGCCTTTGTTACAGTGTTTAAGCCTACATCCAAGACCTCTAATGTCACCATGGCTGCTGTTACACTTGCCCCCATCTGTGATGCTCTCCCGCAACTGGCGGAGCAATTTGTAATTTGGGGAGGGTTTGCTTCCCCTGTAAGGTTTTAGAAACGACTATTATGACTCTGATGATGTGAATTGTATTTCTTTTTAAAAGAGGCAGTCAGTTATTTCAATATTTCACATCAGGAGTTGAGACGGGAGAAATCCTACATTTACTTATTTATTTTAGATACCTTGTCAAGTACGATGTACTTTGTTTGCTTGATGCACTACTTATTGTTTTTACCCAATCAATTATCAGAATACATACGATGAACTATTTCTACTTGTTTTTACCTAAGCAATTAACAGAATACACACGTTAGTATCTTAAATATAAAGAATGACAATCATAAGTACTCATGTTGTCTTAAAATCAGTGACCAAAAGATTTTTATATATCCAAAGAATCAGGGAGCTCATTCTGGCAATGGGGGGACATAGACAAAGTGATATTTAGATTCCTCTTTTTTTTTTCTTTTTTTTTTTTTATGAAAGAATTATTGCCGCTCTTCAAGTATGGTGCGGTTTCTGCGTTATATCAATTAGATTTGTCTTGAAAAGGTACAAAAGATATGAACTAGTAACTTTTAAAACTGATTTCAGTTCCATGATACTAAAAAATTGCAAACACATGTTCTGTACTTCTGTTACAGAAACAGACAATGAATAAGTGCAAAGTTTATTATCATATATTCATATTGCCAGCTATCAGATTTACTCTCTGACTGATCTACAGTCACAGAGCTATTCTGCACAGGAAGGCATTTCCCTAGGCATAGCTTTGTATCTACTATTAATTTCTGCAAAATATGCTTTTTGTTTGCAGAAGAGGGGCTTTAGGAGAGGAAGACTTAAGGCTGTCAATATCTTTGTCATCAATCATCTTCTCTTCTTCAGATTGACCCCAAACCACTGAATAAAATCCGAAAGCAACTATAGTGGCTCCAACTACGCTGCAAAGCAAAATAAAAACTGAGCCATATTACAGTTACTCCATCCTTTGAAAGAGCAAATTATATTAGAACTCGACTAAAATTCGTGGAACTACACACGCACAACACACACATGGATGATTCAACTGTAACACCATTGCTACAAAGCAACTTAACCACCTATAATTTTCTAGTGTGCAGTAGTATTGATTTCATGAATGACTATGGAGGATGGCAGTGTCAAAAGCTGAGAATAACCAAATCATATGAGAAACTTTATAAAATTATACCTTCCAAGATAAAGAGTATCCCCAAGAAGAGTAACCCCCATTATGATCGCAAAGACTATTCCAAGTGGCTTATACATGGAAACATAAACAGGTCCCTTCTTGTGGCATGCCCATGTATGAGCAAGGCTACGAAGTGCTACTGCAAAAAATGCCTAGAAAATAAGCAGCACATCAAATTATTGCAAGATGTTACCACAATTGGTCATAAGTGACAGCAGTAAAACTTCTAGAAATATGCATAACCTCTCCTGTATGCTTACCGAGCACCCAATAGCTATCAACTCCATATCTGGCTTTAATCTCCGCGAGTTTGGATTTCTCTCTGCAATTAGAGCAACTACCGTAGATTGAATGGTCACGAAGACGCAACAAATGAATGTTGCCATCAGCTCTTCAGGGTATTCCCTAATAATTGAGGTCTAGCTATGCAAGAAGAGTTCTTTACCAGATGAGATATATGGCAGGTAAAAATCCCAGAAATCAATCAAAGAATAAGTGGGTAGTTTGGGCGTTTTGTCAAATGTTACCTGCACTATGTACAACAGCGACAGGAAAAAGCTACTAGCTGCAAGGACAAGACCTCCAATGATCCAATTTTTCTGTGGCGATCGAAGTTCATTATGTAAATTACTTGAAGATGACATACTTACAAGTGCTGGCCCCTTGTACAAAGTCACAGTCAATGCCCCTGCAATTGACACCATGGTGCCAATAGACTTAGCCAGACTGCTTTGAACTCTCAAGTCTAGCTTTTCCATTCTTAGGGCACCATAATAAGTTCATATCAATACTCACAGAAAATAATAAGTACTCATAAATTTCATGGAACCAGTCTTTACTCATAAATCTGAATTCATTTTAATGTCTTTACTGTTCAACAATATATATTTATTCAATCAGCAAAAGATTTGAACCTAAAGTTTACTTGAGGCATTATTAGCTGAGACAGAGAACCTTTGTCGAAAATTTCTTTTCATAAATAAACATATTGTAACGGTTGATATCAGCTTAGCCCTAAAGTTAGAAAACAGATCAGCGAGTTACCTGGAAATTAAGGCAAGAATGAATGTAAAAGCTGGGGTAAGATCAACAATTGCTGAGGACAAAGTGGGAGAGCTATATCCTATCCCTACATAGAGACAAGTCTGCACACAACAGCTATAAACGACCAAACTTTCTCAGTATAAACAACCTCATATTAAAAAAAATTAAAAATCTTGAAAATTTTCTTTTTTGAGCTTAAAATAGCACCTGATCAGTCCAAGACCAAAGATTTTACAGATAATAGACACGGTGAGTGGCGGGCGAGTTCTATTCCTGCGTAGTTACAAAAAAAACAAAAATTTGAAACAGAAGTATTGCTAATATGTTACTTTGTTGAATTAATGAGTTTGTAAGTGAGTCACAATACTCACTACTTTACCTGTAATAGATGAAAGTGGATGGCAGAAGAATAAAGATGGCTGCAAAGGCATTAGAGTAAACAATAAGAACAAAATCACTCGTGCCTTTATTCATTGCAGCTTTATTTAGAGTACTCGAGCCCACTTCCAAGCACTCCACTGCCACCATCACTGCTGTCACACCAACACTCCACATTCTCTTTCTTTACGTTTTGATGCACAGCTGCAAAATTTGCTTCCCAGAACATAAGAAACTGATGAGGACGATAAACAGCTGGACTTTAAACCAGTGATAAAAAAGCAGGGCTTTATTTGATCAATTCTCAGTCTTTGTACTAGTCACAAACAAACATGATCAATGTTGGACTACACTGTAGGGATGACAAAAGGGCACTGGCTGTGAGTTTTGCATTACAAAACCCGCATTCGAATAAAATATAAATTACCAAACTTATCCGCGACGTGCTACGGGTTTTTTTTTTTTTAAGAAAATCAATTTATTGTGGGTTTTGATAATTATTAAATTTATAATAGTTTTCCACGAATTTTTTATTGGTTCGCACATTTAAAATTATAAATGTTAAAAAATACTTTTAGTAAAACTAAAAGATTTAAATTATATTTCTTGGTGATGGTGAATTGACGATGAAGATTGATGGAAGGGACGATGGTGATATTTGAGGAGTAGTGATGTGGCATTTATCCTAAAAAAATAATGAGTAATGATACAACCACAAACTCTTGTACAAACTTATTTTGTACAAATTGACGTAGCATTAATTCATTTGTTGAATGCAAATATAAATTAATAAAAATAAATCATGTGGGCCAAGTGATATTTAATTCAACCAATCTTATCATGCCACATCAGTTTGTACAAAATAAGTTTGTACAAGAGTTTGTGGCTGTATCATTACTCAAAAATAATTATTGTAAATGATGTGGCATTTATCAATAGGTTGGTGAAATAATATAATTAATTCACTTGAATTTTATTAAAAATTATTTATCACTTACTTAATGACATGTCATTTGAGATGAAATTAAGGATAAAATTATTGGGATGTCGATATTACTCATGTTTGAGAGAGAAAAAAATAAAAAAATTAATAATTTCTTTATAAGGATAATTTAAAAAATAAATGAGATAAATATAAAAGTGGAAGCTGGTAAAATAATTTAAGGGGCTAAATATCACTGCTCATAATTATAAGTGTACACGGTTCCAAATTGTTTATCCAATTTAATCATCACAAGAAGGATACATATCTCAACTTGTAATCTGAAAATACATGACAAAAAAGAATTGGAAAATTTACAAAAATAATGAAAAAAACCAAGCAACTTACAAAAACAACCAATTATCCAATGACCATGCTTTTTTTTTTACTAAGTCCAACATTTCGGACTATTTTACCCTCCTTTCTAACACTCATCCCAACTAAAGAAACACCTGTGAAAAATAACCAACTTTATTCTCACCCAATTTCATTAAAAAAAACCCTTAAATAAAAATTTATTATATAATAAATAAATAGTAAATAAATCCAAATTCAATTTATTTATTAATTCATCTAAATAAATTAAATAAATATTCGATTTATTTAATAAATGAATCTTTCCTGCTAAACAAAGAATTGGATCGGGTCTAAAATTAAAAACAGATTCGCTAGAAGGAGGGCTTGAACCTCCGACCTTGTGGTTAACAGCCACACGCTCTAACCAACTGAGCTATTCCAGCTTTGCGTCTAAGAAATGAATTGATTTTTTTAAGATCTTTTAGTTTGGTATGTCAAGTAGGCAATAGATTGTGGATATTTCATGACAACTTGGCAGTACTTCGAACATTTATAACCATCACTCAACAAAATGACATAAAATAGCCAGAAAGAAGGCAACATATACATGTAATTGGATAGCTTTACAATATCGAAAGTGTGAGCCAATTACATTCTCTGAAAAATGGCAAAATAACGGAAATTTTGCACGTTATCTTATGCAAAATAGAAGCATAATGTACGTGATACAGCTAGAAGTCAGCAAAAGCCAGCAAGTCCATTAACTTACATTACCTAATTTACTTGCTTACTCATCTTTCACCCATCCTCAAAATCCTCTCATCACATGTATTAATTACTACCACTTCTGCCCAATTCTTGCCCATTTCCTCACCAAGAAAACTCGTCTCTGAGCCCTCATCATTTCACCAGTGATCACTCTTCACAAGGTAATTATATCTTCCTCTAAAAGTCTTTCTGGTTGTGCCTACTCTAGCTTCTAATAACAATTCACAGAACTTTTATCTAATTTTTTTCTGCAATCTTCCTTTCCATTGATCCATTTCCATTCTTTTTTTGTCTTGTTACTATTGCGGTTCGTTGTTTTTGATCTTCTATTTTATTGAGTTTGATCCATGCTGTTCTCAATATGTGATGAATATGTGAAGCTAGAAAGTGGGACAAAGAGGATTAGTGTCCGACTGGTTAAAATTATTAGTTTCAGAAGACATAATGTTGTAAATTTTGGTTCTTTTCTGTCTGCTGCAAGAAACCATTGGACTTTGGACTGCTGAAATAAATAAGCTGTTTTGGTTCCATTTACTTCACACAGGCTGCATACGTAGAATCTGTTAGGATTGTTTTTATTACATGGCGATTGATGTATCTATAAATGCTGATTGACATTCAAGAAACTATAGCAAAGCACCAAGCTGGCTGATCAGGTGGGCACAGGGTGGCTTCGGTGTTGATGAGAAGATGATAAACTCGTGACCAAAAATGCAAGCAGCAGTGGGGGCAACAAAATATTGAGGTAAAGCGCGCAGCTTGCCGATTCGATGATATTAACTGAAGGCAGAGTTGGCGCCCAAAAGTTAAGGGCTGGAAACTTCGGCGATCATCAGGTCAAAAATAGCACCAGAAGAAGGGATCTTCTTAAAAGATTGAATTCTGTTTCTGTGAGATTGTATTTTGAACTATCAATTCAATGATGGATCTGCTTGGCTTGAATTTTATGGAGACATTCAACCAATCCTCTTAGTATATTCATACATTCACAGAAAAGTTGAAATATGTCATTAACTAATTATACACTGATGGCATTTCACTTTGAGTTATATTTGACAGAATATTATAACGCATAATCTGAAACCATCTACCAGTGTACGTGCCAATTCTGCACTGCATATTAATTCAAACACAAAATTCTGCACTGCATATTATTTCTCCTTGATTATGCAAAAATTAGCATCACAAACACAGTACATAGACATCAGTGAAAGTGCAAAAATCTTAACAAGCATCAAAGCAAACTAATATAACCCTTCTAATGCAATCCCATTTCAATCCCATTCATCTGTTGCAGCATACACCAACTCATCCAAATCAATGACAAACAGCAATCAAATTGGACATCTGTAGAGCCTAACCAAATCTTTCATGCAAATGCATAGAGAAAAACTATTGAATTTTATGTAAATAGTTGCTGATCCCAACACCCAGGTTGTTACATATAATACCATTAACTAAAAGAAATTTAAACTAATGGAACATAGAACTATTTATAAATTTAACCCTTCTTCACCTAACTTCTTGGAAGCATTATTCACATAATAGTAGTTGATCACACTTCAGAAGATCCCAAATGTATTCTCCCACTGTAGGTCATGTAAAGGAAGCCATCTTCATCCTGTTTTCCTCATATATGGCAGACATGTTGCAGCTATAATGGGAAAATAATAATAATAACACAATAATCATATAACATAATGGACAACCACACAGAGTCAGGACAAACCATAAGTCTGGTTTTCACTCAAATAATATGACTTCTATCTCACAGTGGGTGGCAGAATGTTTCACAAAAATGAAGATAGCCTTCTCAGGACTGAGCTTGATCTCTTTCGCACCACATGCAAACTGGCCAACAGTCAGATCAGCAGGAACAGATATCTCCACATCATCCAAAATGCAGATTTAGTTTCAAACCATTCAAAAATAATAAAAATGCATAAAATTGGCACCCGAATACCAAAACACTCTGAACTTCACTAATCAATCACAAGTGGAGACAAAGATCAACAGAGAAAACCTCAGAAACCAATTAACCTACTGATAAAACAACCAGAGAAGTTCTAGTCAAATGCATATAGTATAAACAAAAATCCTAATCACCCGACAAATAATAGGCGATATCTTACTTTCTTTCTTGTCAATTTCAGGTACATCACTTTTTGACCCTCTCCACAATCACCTACACCATAAACCAATCATATTATAAACTCAATGGGGAAAAAAAGGAAAAACACACATGCACATACACACACTGTGTTGGACATTCATACTGGAGTTCTGTCTGGATACTTGTCTCTGATGCGAGAGCAGCTTCAGCCTGCCTCCCTCTCTGGCATAGAACATTACAAAATTTAACTTAATATAACCTAATAGTAATAATTCTTCAGTTTTTAAAGTATAAGAATTTTTTTATTGAAACTGTCAATTAGCTCTCGCAGTTTCGACAAAATTCACTACAAACTGCCTTATGCACCAAAAGATTCAAAACTCTTTGTTTAACAACTAAAACTGAAAACATTATTAATAAAAAAAAAGGGTCTTGTGAGTTTAAACCAATTTTATTAATGAGTCAAATTAGGTACAGTTAAGTCATCCTACTCATTCTAATGAGAGCCAGAATTCGCATCAATTGAGATTATTTTTGTGCTGCCAGCCCAGAATTACAATTCCAACAATATCCCAGGAACAATAACGCGAGACTAGCAAAACTACTATAAATTCAGCCTTTTAAATAATTTAATCATAATATTTTAGGGTTAGGGTTCCAAATAATAATCAAAACCTATTCCTCCTAAGACACACCCAAAAAGCAAGAAAAACATTTTAAAAACAAGAAAAATATTTTTTACAATACCCGTGAACAATAATATAGAAGAATCCCCTTTAACTGGGGTGTTCTAGCTTAAAAGAATTTTTCGTCATGAGCGTGCTTCTGCAAAAAATAAATAAATAAATAAACAAAAAATAAAATTTTTAAAATATAAAATAAAGCTTGATATCAGTAGATTCAACATTTCAATTTGGAAGATAAATAAAAGGAAAGAATTATTGCGTACTCCGTTTCAGAGAGAAATGTGCTGAGATCGCAAATTGATAAGCAACAAAAGCAGGCAGGACGAACTGGAGTCCAGCTAGGAATCCCTAAACTTAGCTAATACAGTACTTCATAAGTTATAACACGGGGAAAAGTCCACCCAGCCAAGGCAATCATCCTTTAGGAATAAAACCACAGCTATCCGATCTCGTTTATTTTAATATTTTCAAAACCTTGGATAAATATTTTATCTTATATTCTAAACTGCACTTGTTTGATTGATTAGGAGAACTAAATTTAAATTTAGTTCTTAAATTATGGGATTAATAATTCTAATTTATAAGTGGGTTTAAATGGGATTAAAATAAGAGAAAAAAATTATTTATATTTCTTTCATAAATAACATCATTTTTTATTTGTAACCTAAAATTTAATTACTTAATTAATTATTTTATTCATAATTTACTTGAATTTGTTTTTTATTTTGTTTTTGTAGTCTAATTAAATTGGTACTTTTACTCCAATAAAATTAACTATTTAATAATTTATTACAATAATTGATTGTATCAAATTTAATAATCATCAATGTAATATACAAATAATCATGAAAATTAATAATACAAATAAATAATTGATTTTATGTATACATTATTTGCTAACTTTTTGATAAAATAAAGGACTCGCCTATGTTGGCACAGTTGCAACATACCACGCTTTTTTGTCTGCATTCATTATCATCGTTGGATGAAACCCAATTGTATCTAACGGTTGAGATGGACACTTTATAATTAAAGCAGCCGGTTGCCTCAAGTTAAAAAACTATAGCAGACACAAAACACTGAAACAAGTTGTTTTTGAGTGGCCATATCGAAATCTTATCCACAACCGAAAAATTGTAATAGTTTTTTTCACACACAAAATTTCGATAATCCAATGGTTTCACAGTTGAAGCGTGGTTGTCTCAGGTGGAAGTATATCTGATTTCGACATCAGATAAATTGAAGGAGAAAATAGTTATTACTAAACCACCATTCAACTGTTAATTCCCCGCTAAAAAGATGACTTTTAACTTCTGAATCTTGAACTGATTATCAAAAGACTCTTTGCCCTCTGCAATTATCTGGCGAGTCAATTTGTTTCTTTCCTTTACTTCCTTTTCGAACAGTCTCCATATTGGTTTGGTCAATTATGAGAGAATCGAACTCCATTACAGCCCGATAGGTGGTTTAGTAATAAGACCCGTGCAATTTCTAGAGAGATCAACAAAGATTCTAACCTGCTTCGGGTTTTCAAGGTTGAGTTTATAGGCGTCACCGTCACCGCTCGGTCATCATCGGCTTCCTTTCTAATTTAGTCCACCCGCGGATTCAAAGAAGCCAATACAGATCTCGAATAGATGCGATTCCATGCGACCTTGAATTCAAACCCTAACTGGATATTTGGAGCTAACGGAACGCCATGTTTTACGCAATTTTCATCGCTGAATAAAAAAGAAAAAAAAGGGCTCCAACGGTTGTAAGTTGCATCTTCAAATTGCCATAAATTAATATAAGCCATTAGATAAAACTCTGAACCATCTAATGGTTAGATTGGATAAGGACAAAAATTGTTGTACTGCATAACATTGCAACATAAGTGAACCCTAAAATAAAATATATCTAAGATATCGATAAAAATTAATTTTATTAATTTATATTTATTTATTATAATTATGACTACCCAATAACTAATATACTACATATTTAATGATCTTATTAAGAGCCTTTAAATTAATTTTAATTATTACTCTTAAATATTCATAAATATTTTTTTGTATTTAAATATGATTTAACATTGTGCAATCTAATATTGTACCAAACATAGTACAGTATATAATATAATTCAGCTCAATTTAATTTAACATAATCCAATCCAATTTAATCTTGTGTACCAAACGTAACCACAAAGGCTGACTCATGAGTTTGGTTAACGTTTCGAATTCAACCATCGGATAAAATAATACATGTTTTAATTAAACAAAAAAAAATTATTAATTCGCCAACAAATGCTTCTAATTGTATCGTACCACAAGAATTCTAAGTTTCTAACCAGTCACACTAATCCACGTTTACAGCCCAAATCCAGATAAGTTGTCTGTCCAATTCGGCCCATCAGGTAAAATATCGTTTTAAAGGTCCTCTGTCACTATGCACAATTGCTTCTAAATTCATCTCTTCAGCCCAATTAAATTGATTTGATCCCACATTTTTTTGAAAGAAATAAATTTCATTAAGCAAAACAGATTACAAACTGTTTAGTAACCATGGAGGTGGAACACAATTCCACACTCGAGAATCTGTCATAGAATTTCCTGCCCTCGCAACAGAGTGAGCAGCAAAATTCGCAGATCTACGGACAAAAGAGAATTTCACTTCTCCTACAACTAGAGCTAACTCCCGGCAATCCTCAATGATGAGACCAAAGCCATTAGGTCCAGAAAAACCCTCTGTCAAAGTTTAAAAGTTTAATATTTTTATTATTTTTATTAAAATTGTTTTAAAAGTTATATTTATTATAACCTATCAACTTTTATATCATAATTAAATTTTATTCTATAGCACTTATGGCTTAAAAAGTAAAGTACTTCAGTATCAAATAGGGGATTCATCTTTCTAAGTTTATGAATGTGTAAATGGAGCAATAATGATAAAAATCCTAAATAATGTGACATGTGATGTGTCAATGATGAATAGTTGATAATTTTTGAAAATTTTGAAGTAAATTAATTGTATTATTCCATCATTCAACTTATAAATGCCACATCATTTGGACTGAAATTTTAGAATAAAATTTTGAGATATATAGCACTACTCACAGCTTAAAAAAATAAACCTAGTAAAAATTAGTTTACTATGCCTTTTTAAATACTTATATGGTTAAAATTTTGAAGGAGGCTTATGAGTCTCTCTAGTGGCTAAGGCTTTATTTGATATAACTTTTCAAATAAAATTTATTTAAATAGAGTTTTTAGCATTAGAGATTTTATAAGTAGAGTTTCTATCTCAAATATTTTAATTATTTGGTTATCAAGAGAACTTTTAGCCAAAATTTATAAATTGGAAATTAATAGACAAAGAGTTTACTATAAGGTTATCAGCCCATAGAAGAGATAAGAAATTAGATTAAGTAGAATAAAATAGAATATTTTAGAATTTACAACTCTTTAAAAAGCTCTGTAGCTTTACTTGCAAAACCTAAAATTTGAGATTTTTGTAAGTAGAGGCAAAATAACTACCCCAGAGTCTCTTAGTTTAATAAAATATAACTAAATAATATTTAAAATTACCAAAAAGAACTTTTGAGATTAAGATATTCAAAACTTTTGGCCATAGATAAGTCACTTATCAAATATGTACTAAGTTTGTTAGTTTGGGGCTTAAAGAAAAGGCAAATTCATCATTCATCCACAGAAACCAAAATCATTGCAAAAGCTTTATTTTCAAGTTTTACAAGAAACAAAATTCACCATTAAAAAAAAGCCTGCATCATTTAATAATCACATTATACAAAATCTATCCTTTTCATCAATTAATTGTCTAAGTTTTATTAATGGATAATGTCTCACAAATAAAAGTAAATATATTACATCTTTATCTTATAAATTAATATCAATGCAATAAGAGAAACACTGAATCATTGTGCAAGTACTGTAAGTGCAAGGACACAAACAGGGAAAACAGATGTGCTTTGAGTATGATGTAGAGGATCCAGCTATTTGATAAGTGTTTAATTTCACATTAATATTTTTACTTTGTAATTGTTAATATTTCTTGAATTTCTGACTCTTTATCAGTCTTTTATGTTTTGTAGGAGATTTTGAGGGAAAAAAAAAAGAAACTGAAAAGCTACAAATTGATGTGAAGAAAGAAAAAAAGTTTTGGTTTATAATTTATCAAAAAAAATTATTGTTATTGTCGTTGTTGTTGTTGTTGTTAATGTTGATGTTGTTATTATTATTATTTTGAGAGTTATAGAAGGAAGAAAGTTGTTCATTTAGAGCAAGATTAAAAATAAGAAAAAATGATTTTCCTATTTCCTTTTGTTAAAAAGTATATAATGAATTTTGCACATTTAAAAATTTTCAGAAATAATCTATATGTACTTAATATTTTCTAAATTTAGAGAACACAAAATAAAATTTGAAAACAATACCAAACATCACCTATAGTAATTGTAAGAAATTCTGGGGGAGGAGGTGGGTGAATCAAACTTTTAAGAATAAGATGAGGTAGCTCATTCACTATCGATATATAGAAAATGACAAATTTTATCATTTTTCTCATCCTTTATTTTCCCATTACTTTTCTAAGACTCAAACAAAAATAAGTAAATTAAAATAATAAAGGATTCATGACATTAACCCTTTTAAGTGTGTTCAAACCAATTTTTTTCTATTTATTAAAAAATTAGTTTAATATAATATAAGACTGTAAAAGTATTAAAATATTTTTAAATATTGAAATTATTTCAAAATGTATACACTGTTATGTTTATTTTAATATTTTATTTTATTTTATTATAAATGATTGTAGTCAATTTTTGTATTAATAAAACCAAGGTACTATAATAAAAATATGAATCTCGGTGTTGTCTTGAAAACTTAGAGATCATATACTATTTTCAAACATTAGGTGTGAATGTCATCTCTCTCCCTCTATATATATATGTGTGTGTATGTATATTCTCAGCATGATTTGATACCTATGACTCCTTTTATGTGACCTTAATTTCCATCACAAATACTCTTTTGTAGCTACTTTCTGGAAGAAGTGGAGTCACTTAAAATCTTTCAATGCAAGGACAAAATTATGTGCCATATAAACATGATCTAAAATGGTTTATTTCTTCAGTCTGAGGTTGATGGCCACACTTGCATATAATGATAATCTCATTAAAGAGAATAAACCATTTTCGTTATCATTGTACCCAGTTGCAGGGCAAAAGTTCTAATGAAGGACTCAGTTGGAACAGCCCAGCAATATAAATTTTAAAAAACAAATAATAAATTATAAAAATTCATATTTATTAAAATATTTTAGTCTGCTCATTTATAATTGTCATGAAATGTTTCTATATATTAAAAGTGTTGAGGGGATAACCTCATTATCAACATTACAAAATATATTACTTTTTATATATAATTATACTATCATTCAGTCATTGATCTCTAATCTAATTATGATTTATGACATCAATTCATTCATTACGTTCAATGAAACTAATTTATTCAATTAAATTTTGAGGCATTAAATACAAAATATGTTATACAATATATAATTTGTAAAAGTAAAATGTGTTTTACTTATCCAATTTATTTTATGTACCCTAAAGATTCCAATTAAAAAAAAATTAACGACAATGGAGTTGTGAGTGGCAATAATTGAGTGGAGTTGCTACAAAAGAATAAAGAGATTTTAGATTAGAAAAAAGAAAGTCTAAACCAAAAACCTGTGTCTTTAAAATTTAGCAGAGGCTTTTATGATCAATTAAGTTAATAATTAGACAAACATTAAAATTAGTTTAAAATTTTTGAAAAGCCAACCAGGAATTGAAGGGAAACTTAACAAATAGGACAAAACTACTTTGCAACCGTTGTACTTAGAGATAGCCAATGGGCCGGATGGCACGTGGCACGGTTTGAGCACGGCACGTGTCCATACAGCACGGCACGACACAAGTATATTTTGGTAGGGCAAGCTACACGGCAGGGCACACATGTAGGCAGGGCCGAGCTTTAAATATTAGGCACGCGGGCCTTAAAAGTACAGCACGATTAGAGATGGGCTAAGTACGGCAAGATAAAAAAGCCCGCAATAAGCACATTTTATTTTTTAATGAAAGTAAACTTAAAATTTTATGATTTTACAAATAACTTGAAGTTGAATTTTTTAAATTCATTTAATTCTTGGTTAAAAAAATACTATAATTGATTTATATTTATAATTTATTAAATAAACAATTGATATCATGATTTTAATGAATAAAATTATACATATCATGATTTTATAAATATATATTAATATTATTATAATCTATGATTTATGACTCTATGTAAGTCCAAGTTAACAATTAAGTTAACCCTTAAGAAAAAATTATTATTATTATTATTGTTGTTGTTGTTAAGTATTAAAATTTTTTTAATACTATAAGGTCAAACTTAGTAATTACTATTATATTTTCTTACTATTATTAGTTTATTATTTTGAATATGGACTTGAATTTTAAATTTTCAATTCTATTAAATTTGAATAAAGGCATAGACCTAAGAAAAATATATAAACTTGAAAAAAGTACGCCAACAGCTTAGTATGTGCTCTTAAAAAAAATGCTTAGTGGTAGGGGTGGGCAAAAAAACCATGGTCTTAAAAACACCGAACCGAACCGGCAGTTTTTTCTAATTCGGATCGGTTTTTATTTTTAAAAAATCAAAATATATCATTTGTAAAAAAAACGAAATGTCGGTTCGGTATTCGGTTCACTCAACTGAACCGAAAAACCGAATTAATTTTAGATTTTATTCAAATCGACATGTGTTAAATTTTTTTTTATAGGTCCAAATATTGAGTTGGAAAATGCCTAAAGTTGATGTTGATATTGATGAAGATGGGAGAATGTTGTTGGCGTTTGTTTGCATTTTTATTTTTTGGGTGAACATGGGAGAATGTTGTTGGCGTTTGTTTCTAAATTTTCTTTTTATTTTGTGTTGTAAGTTGTAATTGTTGTTATTTTTATTTGTCTTTACAACATTATGATTATGTTTATGTAGATGGAGTATTAGAGTTTAGTTATGTATTTTGAAATTTTAATATTTCATATTTTGTGAGTACCTTATTAGTAGTTAGTAAGCTATTAGTGATAAAACGTATTTTGAATACTTTATATTTATTGTTAATATTTGTAATGAAATTAGGATGAACTAATTGTTGAAAAAAATTATTACATTCATGAGGCCCAATGGGCTAAAATTTTGAAAATTCAAAATAGACCCAATAGGCCCAGAACCGAAAAAACCGAACCGATCCGAAAAGATCCGTTTGAGTTCGGTCCTTATTGAGTTCGGTTCTTATTCGATTCTTTTTATAAAATCGGTTCTACTTAATTTCGATCCGAACCGAACCGAACCATGCACACCCCTACTTAGTGGGCTTTTTTCTTAGGCACGACGACCCGACCCACAAGACAAAGACGTGTGCCGGGCGGGCCTAAGCAAAAATTTAAGCACGGCACGAAACACATAGTGGGTACGGACACGACGGCACGAGCACGCATGCGCCTTGCTTTGGTGCTGGCCCGACCCATTGACTGTCTCTAGTTGTATCAAACACTTAATTTTGGTATTTTCTTTAACAGTCCCTATTACTTTCTGTAAATAATAAAAACTATAAGTTTTAAAAATTTTATACAATAAACCCCAATTAAAAGTTGGAGACCTTCTTAAGGTTAATGCATTAAGTTTAAGGTTTAGGTTTGAAATTGATACAATTTTGTGGTGTTGTTGTTGTTTTCTATTCATAAAGTAATGCAATTTCTTAAAGTACTTAGTTTGAGTTGAGAAATAAAAAAAATTATTGAAAAATCAATAGAAATTTAAGGTAAAAAAAAAACCCAAATTATATGTGACATGCAGTGCGACACGTGTCTGTCACACATAAATACAATGCAAATTTATGTGTAACATGCTAGGTGATAGGCTAGGTGATTGGCACCTATCGCACATAAATTTTTCTATCTCACATAATCACAATATATATGACAACCATGTAAAATGTGCTCGGTATTTTTTGGAGGTTATAACTTAGGCTACATGAGTTTATTTGGGCCTACAATGTACCATTTTGAAGCTTTGAATGGGACAAATGAAACCCAAAACTGCTTATATTGTTTTGCCTTATATATGCTCGAACCAAAATTTGTGTAAATTTATGAGTTTGCATATAAAATTGCATGTCACACATAACCACAGTATATGTGATATCCATCTTTGAAATGTATTGCGTATTGACTGTATCATATTTTGTAGTGTGTATTCATATTTATTTTATTTTTTAAATATTTTTTAAACTTAATGGATTCAATTGTGCTTCAAGTATGTGACGACAGTTGGTGAGAGATGTTGACGAATAGCCGTATGGAACATGTAAATTACAAGAATAGAGCTTTTTTTTTTGTTTGAAAAGATTGTATGCTTGATTAGTTTCTTGCAAGAGTATATGAGGTTTTGCAGATAAATCCTAATTAATATAGTATCACGATGAAGACAACTTTGAGGTGTAGAAACATAACCTATCGTACATTTCATTGCCTATAGACATATTTGATAATGAAAATGGTCAAGATTATGTTACATACGGCCTATAATGTGGTCAATTGTGGGTACATCTCTATATTTGTTATTACATCTTCTCAAGTTCTGAACTAAGATCTTGTCCTGCTTGTAGAGATTCAAACTTCTTCTAGAGCAAATATCTATATTTCTAATTTTCAAGATAGGTGTTGCCACAAATGATATTGTTTCAGCAGCATTACTCTCCACTCTACGGCAACAATGACAGCGCTAGTGACAATGGCATAATGTTAACGGATGTTGAAGAATATGTTTTACCATCAACAATGTGGTTAGAGTAAAGTTACTCTCCATTATGCAACAATGATGATCCTATTAACGACATCATCAACGCAGAAGCGTATAATATTTGTGTGGAACTACATAATAGTCTTATTGATGATTATTTCAATAGTCCAGTTGATGATAGGACGTCGGTCATTCCAATATTCCTATTAATAATATAAACAAGTGACCTATTCCTCCAATGCCCTGTTCAAGTAGAAGGATAGCGGTTGATCCCCTTATAAATATTGTTCCAACTTTGCCTTCAAATTTGGTTACTCTAAACTTGATTAGAAGTTGTAATTCTAATGATATTAGTGTGTCTAAGTTGTTCGCTGAGAAGAATAAGTTAATACTAGAACTTCACAAAGTTGGCAAGGTCAACAATGATATGTTTTGAGGCTCACTGTTCTTGAAAATCATGTAAATGGCATAGTCGAACAACGAGGGATTTGAATGAGAAGAATGTTTATTGAGTAGTGAAGAGAATTGGCAATATACACCCTTATTTTAATGAGGTGTAACTCGGTGGTTTTCATCAAGTAATGACTAAATAAATCTTTCTTCAATAATCTTAATTATCATTGTATTAACTTCCTTTTGATAGATTCCATCACATTTCTAAATTTTGAAGTTTTTGTAAATGCTTGGATGCTAGAATCTTCATTGTACCTGATTCTTTCTTTGGACCAAGTGGATTACGCTTTGCTCATGGCTTCTTAATTATTGTATCTGTGATAAAATCCAAATTTTATTCATTATTCACATTCATTAAATTTGGAATAGAAATAAACGCATATATACATTGCTATGTTTTAGTATTATCGCATAAAAACACAATAGGTATATTGTTATGTTCTTGTGTGACGGTTGCCTTTGCCCATCTCGATCGGTGCCCATCTCACAAAAACGCACCTATCGCACCAAAAAACTTGTTGTATTTTGCTATTTGAGCGACAAGTCCCTTTGTGCGACATGGTCAGCATTGCATGAACACGGATTCGCAGCAAGGCACCATCAACCTACAACACCTTAATCTATCAAAAA
Organism: Citrus cavaleriei; assembly: GCA_030448935.1. Lineage (NCBI taxonomy): Eukaryota > Viridiplantae > Streptophyta > Magnoliopsida > Sapindales > Rutaceae > Citrus > Citrus cavaleriei. Next base: position 18,688 of record JAUJEM010000187.1, read on the forward strand.
TGACATAGGACCTAATGTGCTATGTGTAATATAGAAACTTCATAGAAAAATAAAATAAATATTCACCAAATTGTAAAATTCTTAGAAACTTGACCAAACATACATACATACATACATACATATATATAGAGACATTTCAACAAACATCTCATATACCATTTTTATCAAATCACAATTTCATTAAATATTTTTCAAACTTTAAAGAAAATTAATCATAATCCTTATCTATCATGAAATATACACTCAACTGCGTTCTAATAAGTTCAATCTTAAGTAAAAAAAAAATCGTTGATGTCAAAATTGTCAAGAAAAACCACCGTCAAATTGCCGAAATGGAGCCGCGTTTCACCTAATTGATGTTGTCACAAACTTCCATGAAGCTGCTATCGATTGTTGTCGAAAAAGCACTGACACCGTCGAGCGCAGGCCACTAGTTTTGGGATAGAAGAGAAGCTAAGTTTAAACAAATCCAAATGGCAAGGGTTATTTATTCCAAAAAAAAAATTAATTGGCTAAGCTAAGTTTAAACGAATCCAACTTAGGTTGGCTAACTTTGAAAACTAAAAAAACTTTTGAGTTATTTTTGTAAATAACGTGACCTCTAATTGTACCAGTCTAAAATTAGATCTGTCTGTCTGGGGTTAAATCTTAATACTAATGCGACGGCATTATTGATATTGCAAATGTAGGTTCCTTGATAGTATGAGAGATGCTACCTTACAATTAACCTAAGGTACAATCTTTTTTATTAGTTGTGAGTTTAAGTGGAACCCACAGCTCAATTTATGAGGAGATATACCTTACATTAACTATAAGGTAGAGAAATCGTGATAGTATGCTCATTTTCATCGACTTTTGATAACTACAAGTCCTTAGCTTTTATTGCCTTCTGTAAATGCAAAAGAACTACTTTCAAAGTTCAAATACAGGAAAGCATCTTCATTTATTATATGTCTTTACTACAGTTATGACAAGGAAGCAAATATGCATGTGGGTGTGTATCACTCATGGAAGAAATTCTATGTTAATTAATTTTTATGATATAAGGCGCCATTAAAATGATGGAAGCATGGAAGTAAATGTTTCTTCAATTCGCTACTCTATGAATGTATTCAGATGACAGGAGAATGTGACAGACATTTTTTATTCACTAATTTAATTATTTCAATGCTGGTCCCGTCGCATTTTCTTTTAACATTGATATTATAATCAAACAACTATCGATATTGATAATATGATAATTATTGAAATTGTTTTAAATTATATTTATAAAATACATTTTAAATTTTTTCACTACCATTCAATTTATGTATATTTCACTTACAGTTTATGAGAAAACGAACTCTCTTGCTTAATTATTTCTATCTCAAATCGAATTTTTGAGGGCGAGTGGCAGCCCCACTATATTAACTCTAGAAAAGAAAACTCATTTTCATCGATCTTTGCATGTCTTTTCCTTGCCCCCCCATCTATTTATGAGGATTATATAAATCATAATTAATTTTGCAGTACATATTTGAAATCGCAAAGAAAAACAAAATATGTCTTGGTAGTAAAATTTAATTAGAAAAAGCAAATGGAAGGGAGAACACGTGTATAAATGGGTGTATCGATCAAAATGCCCCTATAAAGTATAAAGAGTCATTATACAGTGGGCAGTTGGATGGTTAGGAATGAAATTGGAAAGATTTGGCGAGAGCCATTTGAGCCACCCTATCATCTGGAAAAATCAGAAAATTTTCCTTATTCAAGCTCAGGGATGGCCACTTGTCATGTAAGAGACCATGGTGAAAGTAAATGGGCACTGTTAGCATGGGCGGAAGTACCCTTATTGGTTTAACTCAGACTCCACAAGAAGAGCCTCACAAATGGTCACCTGCAAAGGGCTGTACGTATTGGACCACCGTAGTATATCCAAAGATTACTGAAAGGCCATTACCTGACGAATTGAACTAGATGCCCTCAAGGGTACTCCACTAACTTAGATTGAGTCCAACTCATCACAACAAGTTTTCGTCACCTCTTCGCTACACATTTTGAGAGCTAATTAATTTTAAGGTTTCTAAGAAATCTATGTTCTCCATTGATATTTGAATTTTTTCACCGACACCGCCCCCGCCAGCAAGTTTTTAAAAGTTTTGGTTCGTCAACGGCACAAACCAAAGTCGAGCTAAAACAGTATGACATGCAGCTGAAAATTAAAAAAATAGACTAAAAAATTTCATTGTTTAGGGTTTATTAGAAACCATTTCTGAAATCGCATTCTTTGTTTTCACAGTTCACAAGCACACTTCGAATTGTGTTTGTGATTATGTGTAACTCTTTTATGCAAATTAATACGTACTCCATATTTATCCAAGGTACTTTTTTTCATCTCTGTTGCGTACAAGAGTGGACATGTCATGCCCGTTGTGAAACTTTTACTAATTGGTATTAGTATTGAACACAAGGTATAAGTGGAATTAAGTGGGGAAATGCTCAAAAACGAGGGGCAAAGAAGAGGCATCTGCCATCAATTTATTAGCCTTTTTTTTTTCAATTTTGGCAAATAAAAAGCAGAAAACAGTAAAAACGTTGTACAGATGCTCTCAAAATTTCTTCGTTTATCAACTTCACTATAAACCAAAATTATTCTAAGCTTTTAGTTATCTTCATGCCTACCATTATTGACAATAATGATGTATAAGCTTTCATATATATAAACAAACATTTTTCCAAACAAATATGCCCAGCATGTAGACAAATAATAACACGATAGGTATAACTAAAGATGGGCATTTAGTTGCAAAATTGAATACACCACTGAACCTACGAAGTTCCATAAGGGAAAGTAGGGCAACCAAAGAGAGAACCAAAACCAAAAGAGAAGGAAAACAAAACACAGCAAAGCAAAGCAAAGCTGCCATTCGGCATGATACATAAATGCTGAATGAACAAGAACCAACATCCCTCCTCAAGTCTCAGTGTATGACCTGTCCACAGCCTACCCCCATCTTTCCATAAATTTTTAGCTTACATTAAAAATAAAGATTTGTCTCCATGAGATATTTCCCCCATTCTTATAGCCCTCTAAATTAATATTTCCAACTCTTTTCGTTGGGTAGATTTGAAGATTTTAATGCTAGCTCTTCTTCAATGCCACCCAGCTTATTAATTTGTTGCTTAGGTTTAGCCATCTTATTAACATTTCTGTCTCTCTCTCTCACTTTGTTCACGAAAATCTCCATGCCCAACTGCATGCTTCAGTTTCTTCTTCACTTGATCCTTTGCCAGTCTCTCTCTGCTACTCAAAACATATTTATCATTGCTAGCTAGCTGTATATGACTACCAAATTCATTTACACATGCTAGCTCTTCATCTTTTCAATAGTTTTATCTGTATCTTTTTTACTACGTTAAGTATAATTTTTTCTTTATTTTTTTTTTTGGGGTTATTGTCGTTTTGGGTTTGTTATATCAATATGACAGGAATATGCAGGATGCTGGAATCTTGTTTCCTATCTTTTGGGGGTTAAAATGAAGATTGTGGTGACCATTTTGGAGGATGGATGGGTACAACGGGATATTGGTGCGGTTCAATAAGAAAACGGTGCTCAATACTTTTTGAGCTCCGCTTTTTGATTGAGCCGTGCCAATATCACGTGCCACTCGCTCTCTAATTGCTTTCTTTTAAGCACAGGGGAGCGCGTAATTATGTTGAGGTCAGGTAAGTAGGGGTTTAAATTAAAATTCTAGCTTATTGCTTCTATTTAAATTTTACTGTTCAATTGGCTCCACTTAGATTCATCATTGTTTTTATGTTATGACCCTTGCGAATTTGTCATGTCTGCATTATGGGCCCCTGCTGCCGAGTCAAAATCCTGATTCCGCCCACAGGCACAGGAACGGAGGTAATGGTAGATTTAAGTAGTTGATCTTGCATTCGATATTTGTTTTTAACTATTGTTATGAACTTGTGTTACCAGTTTTTCTAATTCTTGAATTACTACTTAGTAATATATTTGCTCGATAATCATGCATTTTGTGGGATTTGGCAACGAAGTCTGCAACTAAGTAATGAATCCTGGAATGTTGCATCTTCAGTAACCTTTATTTCTCTCTTTGGCTCTTTCCCCAGGGCTTTTGGTTCCCCACAATTTGCCCAGGGTTCAATAAATTCAAATGCAGGAAAAGAAAGACTGGTTCAAAGACCTTCAGTTCATGCATATTAATTTCTGGCTGGAAGCCACAATTACTTGTTTGTTTTCGTTTTTTGTCAGCATCATATTCCAGTCTCTTTGTGATACTATTTGAAATTTCACTTAAAGTAGCTCTTGAGACCTTTCAGTTTTCCTCTGTTTTGAAGCTTTTTCAAATGTAGATTGTTTCTTGTTGTTCTAAAGTGAGAATTTGACTGCCGTGGATCTGAACACTGTCGGTCTTGAAACCAAACAAATATATTTCCCAACTCCCTCAATCACTCATGTAGGTATCTTTTTTCATTGCTTTGACTTGAAGTAATTTACACAAAGCATCAGATATTACAACTCACAGGGTTAATGCATATTTTTATTCGTTATTGACAATGAAATCTCGTGGCATTTTGATAAACGGATCGATGTATCAGAACCTCGTAAAGTTTCTTTAGAACAAAGAGAACAAAATATAAAACTGTATAAGCTTTCACATGGTTGAAAGATCTATCAAATTGGCTTTGATTGAGCATTTTAAAACTTGCAAATACGGATGGTATCAAAAAGCTCGACAAAAAGTGTAAAAAGCACCAAAAAGATCTTGCAATTATTATCACAGCTTGATAGGCATCAAATGTAACACAATTGGCCCTCAAAGCATCAAAGAATGGGTGGTGGTGACAGCTCCCTTTCCAGGCCACTATCGTGAATCCAAGCCCTTCTACTAAAATAGGACAGGACCACATGTAAGGTCTCTCCCTCTCTCTCATTTTCTATCTTTTTGTGATATGTATATATAATTCCCTATACTCGAATAAAACTACAGAAAAAAAAAAATTGCACACAACTTCTTTCCCCCTATTTTGCAATCTTCCAGAGTTTGGAAGATTTTCAGCAGACTTGTTAGAATGTAGCACTCACCAAAGCATTTTCACCTTCGCCGCACTGTAAATGGACCTCCTTAATCCTATCAGCAGACCTACAAATTCCGCTGTAAGTCAATCAAATGAAGCAGCACAAATGTTGCCACCTGAAGCCTTCCACTCACAGTCTGCAATGACCCAAGTTCATGATACAAATCAGGAACATTAACCAGACCAAAAAACATATTACGTTATTTGCAGGGAAGTATCCTGTTCTCTATTTGCTTATATCTGCAGTAAGTCATGCTTTCAACAATTTATTCTCATTTGTAATATTGGGTCTCATCCGGTTCCATCATGATACTGTTGATTCGATTGTGAGTGAATCTAATTATTTCTATGTTGAACTCTGAAACTTCCAGGTTACCTTCAAAAAATTAACAATAATCAAATTGTTAAGATGTTTAGTCAATTCATCTTAGGTAGTATATTAATTTTAAGGTGTAGAATTGATACGTTAGCTGTTTGTTGACAACTAAACTAAAATTCTCCAGTAACACAGTAATGACAAGTTAGGACCTATAAATTATAGTGATCCTGTTCAGCTCAATAAAGATTGTAATATCATCCAAATTTTCTGAAGAATCAAGACTTTACCAGGTGGAGTGCCACAACATAGTCTTCGGTCATCAATATGCTCTACATCAAGTCCAATGAACCATGATCCCAATGAAACATCCTCATTAGCATACTTGTGTAGAACATGCCTGCGAGATTATGCACCAAATTACCATCTCACTCGCAAGAAGGTAACATCAGAGGCAACCAGACCCAAAACAAAATCTTCCATCTATACTTACTGGTTTATTGATATATATGCAGCCAAATCTTTTGAAATGGCATAAGCTGTCCAGTTGCATGACGGAAGTACCTATTTCCTGCTTCACCAAATTTCCAATACTGGGTTCATGGTATCTCACTCCTCTGTTCCACAGGTGTGGGTATTAGAAAAGTAGAACTTTGTTGCTTTCTCAAACATTCTTTAACAATGAAGTTAAACTATGACACTTTGATTAGAATGGGATAGTTTAATGCATCCGATGTATACCTTGGTTTTGATGGTGTCTAACCAGAGTTGTCCAAGTGTTGCTGCATGTGTAGAAAGGAGAGACTTAATATATCAAAATTGCTAGTGGGAACAAAATTGCTTTTGCCTGGTTTTTGTGTGGGATGTATATGGCCTCTATGCCGTTTTCAACCTTGTTCCATTCATTTGTAACTCTACCACTCCACTCCGTCCACATACATCAAAATAGAAAGTGGGCATCCTTATAAAATGCCGTGGAATACCATTTACTCAAAAGTTTACAAAAATTAGAAGATCCACTTACCTATATTTACATGGACATCATCATCGACTTTTACATAGAAATCTGCATCCCATAAAGAAACTGCGGTAGCAAAATATATCTTCGTCTTGGCAGACAATTCCAGGTATCCTTCAACATGGTCCTGTTTGGATGATCACAACATTTACATGTCAACTTATAGCCTCATCTTCTTTGTTTTAAAAATGAATAGAACTTATTGGACTGAGCAAATGTGCAGCAAATATAGGGTAAGCAGTAATAGAAAAACATGATACACAGGAATTACCAGCCTCATGAAATCCCCATGCTTTCTGTCCTCCGCTTCAATTGCTCGGTCAAGAATACCCCCAGACGTTGCACTAGGGGGAAAAAAAATGTAAATTGTCAATACAACTGTATGCTATAGAAATTAACCTCCCTGGGTTCAGCAATAGAAGCCCCCATGGAGATGAATGATCCAGAGCAGATGCTCAGCTGGTCAAATTTGCACAAGGACATTCAAGCACAAATACGGATCAACCTATCCAATACAATCATAATTCATAATAAAAGGACTACCAACCTGTGACCAATGACAAATCGCATGATAATGCCTTTCTCTTCTTCCAATCTCTTCCTTTTTTCACCTTTTTTCCCAGAAAATCGAAAATCAGTAAACAAAACCAATTTAGCCATCAAAATCAAATGAACAAGTTAAAAATGATAACATTTAAAGAAACAGGGAATGATAACATTTAAAGAAACAGGGAGCAATCCAAGAACCTTGTAGCATCCATGTAGCACGAACTGAATCTCTTCGTTTGCGGCTGCTAAAAGCAGTATTAATTCCTACCACCATCAGGTACCTTCTTTTACCAGATGATTCAGTCTTCTTTAAGTCCTCTGACAAAGGAGAGCCACTGAGTATAGACTCCTGTGCTGCTCTTGCAGCTGCTAGCTCCATTTCCAAATTTGAAATAGTCTTATCCAATGTCCTACATCAAACATATTATCATAAGCTTAACATTCAGGATGCTTTAGATCAAATGAAGAATTAAGCCTGAAGTAAATTGAGATATTAAATAAGGAAACAAAACTTACTGTATGGCATTATGAGTCTTAAAAACCTCCCCAAAAATATCCTTAGAGTCGTGCCTTACTACTTTCTGCTGTAACTAAAGGGACCCAATCAGATTACAACATAGCCACGATTTGGTAGAGTGAAATATGATAATGAACCGATTCTCTAATGAAGGATGGAGACACTTACAAGTCTTGGATTACAACCCTCTGAAACTAGCTTTAGTTTTTCCGCTTCCATTGCAGTTGTCCGCGTGAAGCCTTTAGATTCAGGAACTGCCCACATTCTGTCACCAATTTTTTCATAATTAATAAGCCACTATATATGGTAGTCCCAACGACCAAATGCAGAAACATTTACTAAGCAATTTTTTTATCAGATTGGAGTTCAACTGAACCCAATTCCACATATATATAACTGTTTCTCACAAAAATGCACTATAGCTAATATCAGTTGGTTTGTTTATTTATTTTTTGGATATAATATCAGTTGGTTTAGAAAGAACAAAAACAGTGCCCAAAAGAAACAATGAGACAGGCCACGCAACTCATTCAACTTCTTATTTCAAGCAAGAATATGAAGCCTAACAAATACAACTGGACTAAGATTTGTAGGCAGTAGTTTGCACTAGAACCAGATTGTCACCAGAATCCAAATCCATATGATAAATTTTTCAGAGAAATCAAGCCAATTAGGTTTGTATCTTCAATGAAAATCAAATTCAGATCTATCTCATCTTTAAAATCAATGTGCAGAGCAATCACACAACAGGCAAGACCAAATACATTATTAAAACAGCAAATTAAAGAAACTTCACGGCTGCCCATCAAACAAAAACACTTGCACACCACAAAACCAGCTGATATATGTTCATTACTGAAACATATTGCAATCAGCTAAAATACAGATCTTAGAATACAAGTGTAAAATCGCTTGGTCTTTAAAAGAATTAAGTTTGAAAAAAACATGAAAAATTGAAACCACTAAACCAAAACCATAAACAACCCAATTGATCAAATCCCACAAGCAACAACCTTTCAGAATATGAATAAAAATTTGGTAAACATACCTATTAGTGAAGAGCATGCCAGCACAGAAACATCCCAGACAAAGCAAAAAAGTCCATTTTTGTGATACAACGCTTCTTGAAGTGAGCTCTCCTTTGCTTTTCAAAGACATTAGTTTAGTTCTTCTTGACCAAAATTTCTCCTCTATTTCTTCTTATCACAAGAAACAACCCATGTACAAAAACAAACGCCAAAAGACAAACCAACGCAGAACCGGACAAATCCCAAGAGCTCACAAAACTCAACAGAAAAATCAGAATCTAAAACTGCGTTAAGTCAAGTCAAGTCAAGTGTAGTACACTACAAGATACAAAATTTACGGCAGAGAAATGGAAGTACAGGTAACAGAAATTGAAACAGGGTAGAGGGATGATTGATATTGCAAATCTTCTGTGTTTCTTGTTTGTTCTTTTCTTTCTTTTCAGCTTTGCTTTTGTTCTTTAGTTTTTTGTTCTTGGCTTTCTAACGAGAGAGAGAGAGAGAGAGAGAGAGAGAGAGAGAGAGAATCAGAACAGAGTTGTGTGTGTGAAGCTCAAAAAGGCTTTCTACAACTTTGCAGGCAAGGGACGTTGAACTGAACAGCAAGCGAGAAGACCCACTAACCGCTTCGTTTTCTAATACCATTTTACCAAACGGTCACCATCAAACCTTCCTTGTTTATTAATTAATTTTTTGCCTCAGTGCAAGTCAGTCCCATGCAGTGACATTAATGCCCTTACCCCCCTATTATTTCATAATATATATATATATATATATATATATATATATATATATATATATATTTCATTTATTATACGGTGAATCGGTGATACTATTTTTATTTCATTTATTATAAGGTGAATCGGTTATACTATTTTTTTTTTCTTTTAAATATACATGACATTTGAGATCATTTTTAAGACAACTCGGGGATTTTGTCATATCATTGGCTCGGAAATTTTTCCTATTAACACATATTCAGAAAGG
>JAUJEM010000188.1:0-106695 GCA_030448935.1 Citrus cavaleriei
TATAGCCCACCCGCTTTTGGCCATTTTTCCCGCTGGGGTTTTGGCACCCCCGACCTTCGGGCGCTAATTTTTAGGGCGCCTGTTCCGTGGCCTATTTTTGGTACACGGAGGCCGCCACAAAGTCTCGGGCCATTCCGAGTGCGGCGGACGAACCGCCACGCGCCGCACTCAAGGCTATAACCCACCCGTTTTTGGCCATTTTTCCGCTGGGGGTTTTGGCACCCGACCTTGGGTGCTAATTTTTTGGCGCGTGGGCCGTGGCCTATTTTTGCACTCGGAGGCCGCCCGCAAATTCGCAGTCCATTCCGAGTGCGGCGGACGAACTTCGCCCACGCTCCGCACCAAGGCTATAGCCCACCCGTTTTTTGGCCATTTTTCCGCTGGGGGGTTTTGGCCCCCCGACCTTCGGGAACTAATTTTTGGGCGCTGCTGTGGCCGTGGCCTATTTTTGGCACTCGGAGGCCGCCCGCAAAGTCTCGGGCCATTCCGAGTCGGCGGACGAACTCCACCGCCCCCACCAAGGCATTGCCCACCCGTTTTGGCCATTTTCCGCTGGGAGTTTAGCACCCTTTAGGGTGCTGGTACACAGGTGCGGCTGTGCCCGTGGCCTATTTTGGCACCACGGAGGCCGCCACATAAAGTCTCGGGCCATTCGAGTCGTGAGACGAACCGTCAACGCCCCCACCAAGGCTATAGCCCACCCATTTTTGGCCATTTTCGCTGGGGGTTTTGGTACTCCGACCTACGGGCGCAAATTTTTGTGTAATGTGCCTGGCTAATACAGCACACGGGCCGCCCATAGTCGGGCCATTCGAGTGCGGCGAGACGGGCTCGCCCACCCCCCACAGAGCTATGTACCGTTGCCATTTTTCCGGGCAGGGTTTCCGCACCCGACCTTCGGCGCTAATTTCCCGGGCTGTGCCCGTTGTTTATTTTTTGGCACACGGAGGCCACCCGCAAAGTCTCGAGCCATTCAGTCCGGGCGGACAAACTTAAGCCACGCCCCCACCAAGGCTATAGCCCACCCGTTTTTTCGGCCATTTTCGCACAAGGATTTTGGCACCCGACGTTCTGGCGCTTATTTTGGGCGCGGCTGTGCCCGTCCCCTATTTTGTCACCACGGAGGCCGCCCATGTCTCGGGCCATTCCTCAGTGCGGCGGACAGACTTCCCCACGCCCCCACCAGGCTATATCCACCGTTTTTGGCCATTTTCCGGCTGGGGGGTTTGGCACCCCGGCCTTCGAGGTGCAATTTTTGGGCGCAGTTGTGCCGTGGCTACCGCAGCTTACGGGAGGCCACCGTAAGATCTCGGGCCATTTCGAGGTCAGGGCGGACGAACTTCCCCACGCCACGCCTCCCAAGACAATAGCCCACCGTTTTTAGCCATTTTCCGCTGGAGGTTTTGGCATGATCTTCGCGCGCTAATGCAAGTGACTGTGCCAGTAGCCTTTCTTTGGGAGGCTGAGCCGCCCATAAAGTCTCGGAGCCATTCCAGTGCGGCGGACGAACCGCCCATGCCCCCACCAAGGCTATAGCCCACCCGTTTTTGGCCATTTTCCTGGGGTTTGGCACCCGACCTTCGTGCACTAATTTTTGGGCGTGGCTGTGCCTGTGGCCTATTTTTGCACACGGAGGCCGCCCGCAAAGTCTCGGGCCATTCCGAGTCCGGCGGACGAACCGCCACGCCCCACCAAGGCTATAGCCCACCCGTTTTTGGCCATTTTTCCGCTGGGGTTTTGGCTCCCAGACCTTAGGGCGCTATTTTTCGGGCGCGGCTGTGCCCGTGGCCTATTTTTGGCACACGGAGGCCGCCGCAAAGTCTCGGGCCATTCCGAGTCCGGCGGACGAACTTCGCCAAAGAACCCCACACAGGCAATAGCACACCCTATTATTGGACATTTTTCCGCTGCCGGGTTTTGGCAGCACGACCTTCGGGAGCTAATTGTTGGGCGCGGCTGTGCCCGTGGCGTATTTTTGGCACGCGGAGGCCGGCCGCAAAGTCTGGGGCCATTCCGAGTCCGGCGGACGAACTCGCCACCCCCACCAAGGCTATAGCCCACCCGTTTTTGGCCATTTTTCCGCTGGGGTTTTGGCACCCGACCTTCGGGCGCTAATTTTTGGGCGCGGCTGTGCCGTGGCCTATTTTGGCACACGGAGGCCGCCCGCAAAGTCTCGGGCCATTCCGAGTCCGGCGGACGAACTTCGCCACGCCCCACCAAGGCTATAGCCCACCCATTTTTGGCCATTTTTCCGCTGGGGTTTTGGCACCCGACCTTCGGGCGCTAATTTTTGGCGCGGCTGTGCCCGTGGCCTATTTTGGCACACGGAGACAGCCCGCAAAGTCTCGGGCCATTCCGAGTCCGGGGGACGAACTCGCCACGCCCCACCAAGGCTATAGCCCACCCGTTTTTGGCCATTTTTCCGCTGGGGTTTTGGCACCCGACCTTCGGCGCTAATTTTCGAGCGCGGCTATGCCCGTGGCCTATTTTTGGCACACGGAGGCCGCCCACAAAGTCTCGGGCCATTCCGAGTCCGGCGGACGAACTTCGCCCATGCCCCCCACCAAGGCTATAGCCCACCCTTTTTTTGGCCATTTTTCCGCTGGGGGGTTTTGGCACCCCGACCTTCGGGCGGTAATTTTTGGGCGCGGCTGTGCCCGTGGCCTAGTTTTGGCACACAGAGGCCGCCTGCAAAGTCTCGGACCATTCCGAGTCCGGCGGACGAACATCGTCCACGCCCCCCACCAAGGCTATAGCCCACCCGTTTTTTGGCCATTTTTCCGCTGTGCGGTTTTGGCACCCCGACCTTCGGGCGCTAATTTTTGGGCGCGGCTGTGCCCGTGGCCTATTTTTGGCACACGGAGGCCGCCCGCAAAGTCTCGGGCCATTCCGAGTGCGGCGGACGAACTTCGCCCACGCCCCGCACCAAGGCTGTAGCCCACCCGTTTTTTGGCCATTTTTCCGCTGGGGGGTTTTGGCACCCCGACCTTCGGGCGCTAATTTTTGGGCGCGGCTGTGTCCGTGGCCTATTTTTGGCACACGGAGGCCGCCCGCAAAGTCTGGGGCCATTCCGAGTCCGGCGGACGAACTTCGCCCACGCCCCCCACCAAGGCTATAGCCCACCCGATTTTGGCCATTTTTCCGCCCGGGGTTTTGGCACCCCGACCTTCGGGCGCTAATTTTTGTGCGCGGCTGTGCCCGTGGCCTATTTTTGGCACACGGAGGCCGCCCGCAAAGTCTCGGGCCATTCCGAGTCCGGCGGACGAACTTCGCCCACGCCCCCCACAAAGGCTATAGCCCACCCGTTTTTTGGCCATTTTTCGGTTTTGGCACCCCGACCTTCGGGCACTAATTTTTGGGCGCGGCTGTGCCCGTGGCCTATTTTTGGCACACGGAGGCCGGCCGCAAAGTCTCTGGCCATTCCGAGTCCGGCGGACGAATTTCGCCCACCCCCCCACCAAGGCTATAGCCCACCCGTTTTTTGGCCATTTTTCCGCTGGGGGGTTTTGGCACCCCGACCTTCGGGCGCTAATTTTTGGGCGCGGCTGTGCCCGTGGCCTATTTTGCAACATCTGGAGCCGCCGCAAAGTCTCGGGCCATTCCGAGTCTGCGTGGTTGAACCATCCCCCGCCCCCCACCAAGGCTATAGCCCACCCCGTTTTTGGCCATTTTTTTCAGGGGTTTTGGTATCCCGACCTTGGTAGCCTGGTACAAGACTGTGCCTTTAGCTATTATGCTTCCACAGGCGCCCGCAAGGTCGGGCCATTCCAGTGCGGCCGAACTCGCCCATACCCCCACCAAGGCCATAGCCCACCGTTTTTGGCCATTTTTCCGCTGGGGTTTTGGCACCCCGACCCAGCCGGCACTAATTTTGGGTGCGGCTGTGCCCGTGGCCTATTTTGAGCCATGGAGGCCGCCCGCTAAGTCTGGGTTATTTCGAGTCCAGCGATTTAACCACGCCCCCCACAAATGCTATAGCCCAATTTTTTTGTGCATTTCCGCTAAGGGTTTTGTACGCTGACTTCGGCAGTGCAGGAAGGGCCGTGCCGTGGCTACTTTTGGCACACGGAGGCCGCCCGCAAAGTCTCGGCTATTTAGTCCGGCGGGATTAATCTCGCCACGCCCCACCAAGGCTATATAACCCACCCGTTTTTGGCCATTTTTCCGCTGGGGTTATGGCATCCCGATGTTGGCGCTAATTTTTGGCACGGCTGTGCCGTGGCCTATTTTTGCACACTTGAGGCTGCCCGCAAAAGTCTTGGGGCCATTCCGAGTCCAGCGGACGAACCCGCCTACGCCCCACTCAAGGCTACAGCCCACCCATTTTTGGCCATTTTTCCGTTGAGGTTTGCACCCGACTTCGGGCGCTAATTTTTGGGCTGTGCTGTGTAGTAGCCTATTTTTGCCACGGAGGCCGCCCAAAGTCTCGGGCCATTCCGAGTCTGCATGGATGAATCTTCGGGCCACGCCCCACCAAGGCTATAGCCCACCCGCTTTTTTTTGGCCATTTTTCCGCTGGGGTTTTGGCTCCGACCTCGGGCGCTAATTTTTTGGCGTGGCTGTGCCTGTGGCCTATTTTGGCACATGGAGGCGGCCCGCAAAGTCTCTGGCCATTCCGAGTCTGGCGGACGAACGTCGCCCTCGCCACCCACCAAGGCTATTGCCCACCCGTTTTTCGGCAATTTTTCCGCTGGGGTTTTGGCACCCGACCTTCGGGCGCTAATTTTTGGCGCGGCTGTGCCCGTGGCCTATTTTTGGCACACGGAGGCCGCCCGCAAAGTCTCGGGCCATTCCGAGTCCGGCGGACGAACTCGCCACGCCCCACCAAGGCTATAGCCCACCCGTTTTTGGCCATTTTTCCGCTGGGGGTTTGGCACCCGACCTTCGGCGCTAATTTTGGGCGCGGCTGTGCCCGTGGCCTATTTTTGGCACACGGAGGCCGCCCGCAAAGTCTCGGGCCATTCGAGTCCGGCGGACGAACTCGCCACGCCCCACCAAGGCTATAGCCCACCCGCTTTTGGCCATTTTTCCGCTGGGGTTTTGGCACCCCGACCTTCGGGCGCTAATTTTGGGCGCGGCTGTGCCCGTGGCCTATTTTGGCACACGGAGGCCGCCCGCAAAGTCTGGGGCCATTCCGAGTCCGCGGACGAACTCGCCCGCCCCCACCAAGGCTATAGCCCACCCGCTTTTTGGCCATTTTTCCGCTGGGGTTTTGGCACCCCGACCTTCGGGCGCTAATTTTGGGCGCGGCTGTGCCTGTGGCCTATTTTTGGCACACGGAGGCCGCCCGCAAAGTCTCGGGCCATTCCGAGTCCGGCGGACGAACTCGCCACGCCCCACCAAGGCTATAGCCCACCCGTTTTTGGCCATTTTTCCGCTGGGGGTTTGGCACCCGACCTTCGGGCGCTAACTTTTGGCGCGGCTGTGCCGTGGCCTTTTTTGGCACACGGAGGCCGGCCGCAAAGTCGCGGGCCATTCCGAGTACGGCCGACGAACGAACCACGCCCGCCACCAAGGCTATAGCCCACTCGTTTTTGGCAATTTTTCCGCTGGGGGGTTTTGGCGCTAATTTTTGGGCGCGGCTGTGCCCGTGGCCTATTTTTGGCACACGTAGGCCACCCGCAAAATCTCGGGCCATTCCGAGTCCGGCGGACGAACTTCGCCCAACCCCCCACCAAGGCTATATCCCACCCGTTTTTTGGCCATGTTTCCGCTGGGGGGTTTTGGCACCCCGATGTTCGGATGCTAATTTTTGGGCGCGGCTGTGCCCATTTTGTATTTTTGGCACACGGAGGCCGCCCGCAAAGTCTCGGGCCATTCCGAGTCCGGCGGACGAACTCCCACGCCCCCACCAAGGCTATAGCCCACCGTTTTTGGCCATTTTTCCGCTGGGGTTTTGCACCCGACCTTCGGGCGCTAATTTTTGGCGCGGCTGTGCCGTGGCCTTTTTGGCACACGGAGGCCGCGCGCAAAGTATCGGGCCATTCCGAGTCCGGCGGACGAACTCGCCACGCCCCCCACCAAGGCTATAGCCCACCCGTTTTGTGGCCATTTTTCCGCTGGGGGGTTTTGGCACCCCGACATTCGGGCAAGGCTGTGCCCGTGGCCTATTTTTGGCACACGGAGGCCGCCCGCAAAGTCTGGGGCCATTCCGAGTCCGGCGGACGAACTTCGCCAACGCCCCCCACCAAGGCTATAGCCCACCCGTTTTTTGGCCATTTTTCCGCTGGGGGGTTTTGGCACCCCGACCTTCGGGCGCTAATTTTTGGGCGCGGCTGTGCCCGTGGCCTATTTTTCGTACACAGAGGCCGCCCGCAAAGTCTCGCCCCATTCCGAGTCCGGCGGACGAACTTCGCCCGCGCCCCCTACCAAGGCTATAGCCCACCCGTTTTTTGGCCATTTTTCCGCTGTGGGTTTTGGCACCCCGACCTTCGGGCACGGCTGTGCCCGTGGCCTATTTTTGGCACACGGAGGCCGGCCGCAAAGTCTCGGGCCATTCCGAGTCCGGCGGACGAACTTCGCCCATGCCCCCCACCAAGGCTATAGCCCACCCGTTTTTTGGCCATTTTTCCGCTGGGGGGTTTTGGTACCCCGACCTTCGGGCACTAATTTTTGGGCACGGCAGTGCCCGTGGCCTATTTTTGGTACACGGAGGCCGGCCGCAAAGTCACGGGCGATTCCGAGTCCGGCGGACGACCTACCCCCCCTCGCCCGATCTAGGCTATAGCCCACCCGTTTTTTGGCCATTTTTCCGCTGGGGTTTTGGCACCCGACCTTCGGGCGCTAATTTTGGGCGCGGCTGTGCCGTGGCCTATTTTTGGCACACGGAGGCCGCCCGCAAAGTCTCGGGCCATTCCGAGTCCGCGGACGAACCGCCCGCCCCACCAAGGCTATAGCCCACCCGTTTTTGGCCATTTTTCCGCTGGGGTTTTGGCACCCGACCTTCGGGCGCTAATTTTTGGGCGCGGCTGTGCCCGTGGCCTATTTTGGCACACGGAGGCCGCCCGCAAAGTCTGGGGCCATTCCGAGTCCGGCGGACGAACTCGCCCACGCCCCACCAAGGCTATAGCCCACCCGTTTTTGGCCATTTTTCCGCTGGGGTTTTGGCACCCGACCTTGGGCGCTAATTTGGGCGCGGCTGTGCCTGTGGCCTATTTTTCGCACACGGAGTCCGCCCGCAAAGTCTGGGGCCATTCCGATACCGCCGGACGAACTACGCCCACGACACACACCAAGCCTAAAGCCCACCCGTATTTTGGACATTTTTCCACTGGGGTTTTGGCACCCGACCTTGGCGCTAATTTTGGGCGCGGCTGTGCCGTGGCCTATTTTGGCACACGGAGGCCGCCGCAAAGTCTGGGCCATTCCGAGTCCGGCGGACGAACTTCGCCACGCCCCCACCAAGGCTATAGCCCACCCGTTTTTGGCCATTTTTCCGCTGGGGTTTTGGCACCCCGACCTTCGGGCGCTGATTTGTGGGCGCGGCTGTGTCCGTGGCCTATTTTTGGCACACGGAGGCCGCCCGCAAAGTCTGGGGCCATTCCGAGTCCGGCGGATCAACTTGCCACGCCCCCCACCAAGGCTATAGCCCACAGGTGTTTTGCCATTTAAATTTGGGGGTTTTGGCACCCCGACTCTTCGCTGGCGCTAATTTTGGCGTGGCTGTGCCCGTGGCCTATTTTTTGGCAGCATGGAGTCCGCCGGCAGTTTCGGCCATTCCGAGTCCGCGGATTTAACTCGCTTATCAACCCACCAAGGCTTAGCCCACCGTTTTTGGCCAATTTTCCGCTTGGGGGTTTTAGCACCCGACCTTCGGCGGTGGGTTGTGCGGCTGTGCGTCTAGCCTATTTGGCACACGGATGGGCCTGCAGTCTGGAGCCATTCTGAGTCGGACGAACTTCGCCCACGCTTCCCAAGGCCATAGCCCACCCGTTTCGCCATTTTTTTGGTTTTGGCACCTTTGACGTTCGGCGCTAATTTTTGAGTGCTGTGCCGGCTCATTTTTGGCACATTTGAGCCGCCGCAAGGTCTTCGGCCATTCCTTCCAGTCGGATTTAACTTCGGCCAGCCCGCCACAGGCCCACCCATTTTTTTTGGCCATTTTTCATTTGGGGTTTTGGCACCCGACCTTCGGGCGCTAATTTTAGGCGTGGCTGTGCCCATGGCCTATTTTTGCACATGGAGGCCGCCCCAAAGTCTCGGAGCCATTCGAGTCCCGCGGATGAACTTCGCCCACGCCCCCCATGGCTATAGCCACCGTTTTGGCCATTTTCCGCTGGGGCACCCCCGACCTTCGGCACTAATTTTTTTGGCGCCGCTGTGCCTGCGGGTATTTTGGGACAATGAGGCCGCCCAGAAAGTTCCCGGACCATTGAAGGTCCGCGACGAACAAAGCCCACGCCCTACCAAGGCTAGGTCACAGTTTTAACCATTTTTGGTTTTGCACCCCGGCGTTCGGTCACTAATTTTGACGCGCTGTGCCCGTGGCCTATTTTTGGAACACTGAGGCCGCCCGCAAAGTCTCGGAGCCATTTCCAGTCCGGTGGACGAACTCGCCACGCCCGACTGCTGCTATAGCCACCAGTTTTTGGCCATTTTCCGCTTGGGTTTTGGCACCCTGATTGTTTGCTAATTTTTGGGCGTGGCTGTGCCATTGAGCTATTTTTGGCACACGGAGGCCGCCGCAAAGTCTCGGGCCATTCCAAGTCCAGTGGATCGAATCTCGCCACGCCCCACCAAGGCTATAGCCCACCCCATTTGGCCATTTTTCCGCTGGGGGGTTTTGCACCGACGTTCGGCGTAATTTTTGAGGCGGCTGTGGCCGTAACCTATTTTTGGCACATGGAGGCCGCCAGAAGTCTCGGGCCATTCGAGTCTGAGCGGACGGGCTTCGCCACGCCCTCCACCAAGGCTATACTTCCAGGTGTTTTAGCCATTTTAAAGCTGGGGTTTTATCCCCCGACCTTCGGTCGCTAATTTTTGATGCGGCTGTCCCTGCGGGTTTGTTTTTGGCACACGGAGGCCGCCCGCAAAGTCTGGGGCCATTCGAGTCCGGCGGACGAACGCTCCACGCCCCACCAAGGCTATAGCCCACCCGTTTTTGGCCATTTTTCCGCTGGGGTTTTGGCACCCGACCTTGGCGCTAATTTTGGGCGCGGCTGTGCCTGTGGCCTATTTTTGGCACACGAAGGCCGCCCGCAAAGTTTCGGGCCATTCCGAGTCCGGCGGACGAACTTCGCCATCCCCCCCCACCAAGGCTATAGCCCACCCGTTTGTTGGCCCTTTTTCCGCAGGGGGATATTGGCACCCCGACCTTCGGGGGCTAATTTTGGCGCGGCTGTGCCGTGGCCTATTTTTGGCACACGGAGGCCGCCCGCAAAGTCTCGGGCCATTCCGAGTCGGCGGACGAACTCGCCACGCCCCACCAAGGCTATAGCCCACCCGTTTTTGGCCATTTTTCCGCTGGGGTTTTGGCACCCGACCTTCGGGCGCTAATTTTGGCGCGGCTGTGCCCGTGGCCTATTTTGGCACACGGAGGCCGCCCGCAAAGTCTCGGGCCATTCCGAGTCCGCGGACGAACTCGCCCACCCCCACCAAGGCTATAGCCCACCCGTTTTTGGCCATTTTTCCGCTGGGGTTTGGCACCCGACCTTCGGGCGCTAATTTTTGGCGCGGCTGTGCCGTGGCCTATTTTGGCACACGGAGGCCGCCCGCAAAGTCTCGGGCCATTCCGAGTCCGGCGGACGAACTCGCCACGCCCCACCAAGGCTATAGCCCACCCGTTTTTGGCCATTTTTCCGCTGGGGGTTTGGCACCCGACCTTCGGGCGCTAATTTTTGGCGCGGCTGTGCCGTGGCCTATTTTGGCACACGGAGGCCGCCCGCAAAGTCTCGGGGCCATTCCGAGTCCGGCGGACGAACTCGCCACGCCCCACCAAGGCTATAGCCCACCCGCTTTTGGCCATTTTTCCGCTGGGGGTTTTGGCACCCGACCTTCGGGCGCTAATTTTTGGCGCGGCTGTGCCCGTGGCCTATTTTTGGCACACGGAGGCCGCCCGCAAAGTCTCGGGCCATTCCGAGGCCGGCGGACGAACTCGCCACGCCCCACCAAGGCTATAGCCCACCCGTTTTTGGCCATTTTTCCGCTGGGGTTTTGGCACCCGACCTCGGGCGCTAATTTTTGGCGCGGCTGTGCCCGTGGCCTATTTTGGCACACGGAGGCCGCCCGCAAAGTCTGGGCCATTCCGAGTCCGCGGACGAACTCGCCACGCCCCCACCAAGGCTATAGCCCACCCGTTTTTGGCCATTTTCCGCTGGGGTTTTGGCACCCGACCTTCGGGCGCTAATTTTTGGGCGCGGCTGTGCCGTGGCCTATTTTGGCAAACGGAGGCCGGCCGCAAAGTCTCGAGCCATTCCGAGTCCGGCGGACGAACTCGCCACGCCCCACCAAGGCTATAGCCCACCCGTTTTTGGCCATTTTCCGCTGGGGTTTTGGCACCCGACCTTCGGGCGCTAATTTTTGGGCGCGGCTGTGCCCGTGGCCTATTTTGGCACACGGAGGCCGCCGCAAAGTCTCGGGCCATTCCGAGTCCGCGGACGAACTTCGCCACGCCCCCACCAAGGCTATAGCCCACCCGCTTTTGGCCATTTTTCCGCTGGGGTTTTGGCACCCGACCTTCGGGCGCTAATTTTTGGCGCGGCTGTGCCGTGGCCTATTTTTTGGCACACGGAGGCCGGCCGCAAAGTCTGGGCCATTCCGAGTCCGGCGGACGAACTTCGCCACACCCCACCAAGGCTATAGCCCACCCGTTTTTGGCCATTTTCCGCTGGGGTTTTGGCACCCGACCTTCGGCGCTAATTTTTGGCGCGGCTGTGCCGTGGCCTATTTTGGCACACGGAGGCCGCCCGCAAAGTCTGGGGCCATTCCGAGTCCGGCGGACGAACTCGCCCACGCCCCACCAAGGCTATAGCCCACCCGTTTTTGGCCATTTTTCCGCTGGGGTTTTGGCACCCCCGACCTTCGGCGCTAATTTTTGGCGCGGCTGTGCCTGTGGCCTATTTTTGGCACACGGAGGCCGCCCGCAAAGTCGGGGGCCATTCCGAGTCCGGCGGACGAACTCGCCACGCCCCCACCAAGGCTATAGCCCACCCGTTTTTGGCCATTTTTCCGCTGGGGTTTTGGCACCCGACCTTCGGGCGCTAATTTTTGGCGCGGCTGTGCCGTGGCCTATTTTTGCACACGGAGGCCGCCCGCAAAGTCTGGGGCCATTCCGAGTCCGGCGGACGAACTCGCCACGCCCACCAAGGCTATAGCCCACCCGTTTTTGGCCATTTTTCCGCTGGGGGGTTTTGTCACCCCGAACTTCGGGCGCTATTTCTTGGTCGGGGCGGTGGCCGTGGCCTTTTTTTGGCTCACGGAGGCCGCCCGCAAAGTCTTGGGCCATTCCGAGTCCGGCGGACGAACATCGCCCACGCCCCACCAAGGCTATAGCCCACCCGTTTTTGGCCATTTTCCGCTGGGGTTTTGGCACCCGACCTTCGGGCGCTAATTTTTGGCGCGGCTGTGCCGTGGCCTATTTTGGCACACGGAGGCCGCCGCAAAGTCTCGGGCCATTCGAGTCCGGCGGACGAACTCGCCCACGCCCCCACCAAGGCTATAGCCCACCCGTTTTTGGCCATTTTCCGCTGGGGTTTTGGCACCCGACCTTCGGGCGCTAATTTTTGGCGCGGCTGTGCGCATGGCCTATTTTAGGCACACAGAGGCCGCCCGCAAAGTCTCGGGCCATTCCGAGTCCGGCGGACGAACTTCGCCCACGCCCCCACCAACGCTATAGCCCACCCAGTTTTTGGCAATTTTCCGCTGGGGTTTTGGCACCCGACCTTGGGCGCTAATTTTTGGACGCGGCTGTGCCCGTGGCCTATTTTTTGGCACACGGAGGCCGCCCGCAAAGTCTCGGGCCATTCCGAGTCCGGCGGACGAACTTCGCCCACGCCCCACCAAGGCTATAGCCCACCCGTTTTTTGGCCATTTTTCCGCTGGGGGGTTTTGGCACCCGACCTTGGGCGCTAATTTTTGGCGCGGCTGTGCCGTGGCCTATTTTTTGGCAGACGGAGGCCGGCCGCAAAGTCTGTGGCCATTCCGAGTCCGCGGACGAACTTCGCCACGCCCCACCAAGGCTATAGCCCACCCGTTTTTGGCCATTTTTCCGCTGGGGTTTTGGCACCCGACCTTGGGCGCTAATTTTTGGCGCGGCTGTGCCTGTGGCCTATTTTTGGCACACGGAGGCCGCCGCAAAGTCTGGGGCCATTCCGAGTCCGCGGACGAACTCGCCACGCCCCACCAAGGCTATAGCCCACCCGTTTTTGGCCATTTTTCCGCTGGGGTTTTGGCACCCGACCTTCGGCGCTAATTTTTGGCGCGGCTGTGCCTGTGGCCTATTTTGGCACACGGAGGCCGCCCGCAAAGTCTCGGGCCATTCCGAGTCCGGCGGACGAACTCGCCCGCGCCCCACCAAGGCTATAGCCCACCCGTTTTTGGCCATTTTTCCGCTGGGGTTTTGGCACCCGACCTTCGGGCGCTAATTTTTGGCGCGGCTGTGCCGTGGCCTATTTTGCACACGGAGGCCGCCCGCAAAGTCTCGGGCCATTCCGAGTCCGGCGGACGAACTCGCCACGCCCCACCAAGGCTATAGCCCACCCGCTTTTTGGCCATTTTCCGCTGGGGTTTTGGCACCCGACCTTCGGGCGCTAATTTTTGGGCGCGGCAGTGCCGTGGCCTATTTTGGCACACGGAGGCCGCCCGCAAAGTCTCGGGCCATTCCGAGTCCGCGGACGAACTTCGCCACGCCCCACCAAGGCTATAGCCCACCCGTTTTTGGCCATTTTTCCGCTGGGGTTTTGGCACCCGACCTTCGGCGCTAATTTTTGGCGCGGCTGTGCCCGTGGCCTATTTTTGGCACACGGTGGCCGCCCGCAAAGTCTGGGCACATTCCGAGACAGGCGTACGAACTTCGCCAACGCCCAACACCAAGGCGATAGCCCACCCGTGTTTTGGCCATTTTTCCGCTGGGGTTTTGGCACCCGACCTTCGGGCGCTAATTTTTGGCGCGGCTGTGCCTGTGGCCTATTTTGGCACACGGAGGCGCCCGCAAAGTCTCGGGCCATTCCGAGTCCGGCGGACGAACTCGCCACGCCCCCACCAAGGCTATAGCCCACCCGTTTTTGGCCATTTTCCGCTGGGGTTTTGGCACCCGACCTTCGGCGCTAATTTTTGGGCGCGCTGTGCCCGTGGCCTATTTTTGGCACACGGTGGCCGCCGCAAAGTCTCGGGCCATTCCGAGTCCGGCGGACGAACTCGCCACGCCCCACCAAGGCTATAGCCCACCCGTTTTTGGCCATTTTTCCGCTGGGGTTTTGGCACCCGACCTTCGGCGCTAATTTTTGGCGCGGCTGTGCCCGTGGCCTATTTTGGCACACGGAGGCCGCCCGCAAAGTCTGGGGCCATTCCGAGTCCGGCGGACGAACTCGCCACGCCCCACCAAGGCTATAGCCCACCCGCTTTTGGCCATTTTTCCGCTGGGGTTTTGGCACCCGACCTTCGGCGCTAATTTTGGGCGGCTGTGCCCGTGGCCTATTTTTGGCACACGGAGGCCGCCCGCAAAGTCTCGGGCCATTCCGAGTCCGGCGGACGAACTTCGCCACGCCCCACCAAGGCTATAGCCCACCCGCTTTTGGCCATTTTTCCGCTGGGGTTTTGGCACCCGACCTTCGGGCGCTAATTTTTGGCGCGGCTGTGCCGTGGCCTATTTTGGCACACGGAGGCCGCCGCAAAGTCTCGGGCCATTCCGAGTCCGGCGGACGAACTCGCCCACGCCCCCACCAAGGCTATAGCCCACCCGTTTTTGGCCATTTTTCCGCTGGGGTTTGGCAACCCGACCTTCGGGCGCCACATTTTGGGCGCGGCTGTGCCCGCGGCCTATTTCTGGCACAAGGAGATCGCCCGCAAAGTCTTGGGCCATTCCGAGTCCGGCGGACGAACTTCGACCACGCCCCCCACCAAGGCTATAGCACACCCGTTTTTGGCCATTTTTCCGCTGGGGGTTTTGGCACCCGACCTTCGGCGCTAATTTTTGGGCGCGGCTGTGCCCGTGGCCTATTTTGGCACACGGAGGCCGCCCGCAAAGTCTCGGGCCATTCCGAGTCCGGCGGACGAACTCGCCACGCCCCCACCAAGGCTATAGCCCACCCGCTTTTGGCCATTTTCCGCGGGGGGTTTTGGCACCCCGACCTTCGGGCGCTAATTTTTGGGCGCGGCTGTGCCGTGGCCTATTTTTGGCACACGGAGGCCGCCCGCAAAGTCTCGGGCCATTCCGAGTCCGGCGGACGAACTCGCCACGCCCCACCAAGGCTATAGCCCACCCGTTTTTTGGCCATTTTTCCGCCTGGGGTTTTGGCACCCCGACCTTCGGGCGCTAATTTTTGGGCGCGGCTGTGCCCGTGGCCTATTTTTGGCACACGGAGGCCGCCCGCAAAGTCTCGGGCCATTCCGAGTCCGGCGGACGAACTTCGCCCCCCACCAAGGCTATAGCCCACCCTTTTTTTGGCCATTTTTCCGCTGGGGGGTTTTGGCACCCCGACCTTCGGGCACTAATTTTTGGGCGCGGCTGTGCCCGTGGCCTATTTTTGGCACACGGAGGCCGCCCGCAAAGTCTCGGGCCATTCGAGTCCGGCGGACGAACTTCGCGCCACCCACCAAGGCTATAGCCCACCCGTTTTTGGCCATTTTTCCGCTGGGGTTTGGCACCCGACCTTCGGGCGCTAATTTTTGGCGCGGCTGTGCCGTGGCCTATTTTTGGCACAAGGAGGCAGCCCGCAAAGTCTGGGGCCATTCGAGTCCGGCGGACGAACTCGCCACGCCCCACCAAGGCTATAGCCCACCCGTTTTTGGCCATTTTTCCGCTGGGGGGTTTTGGCACCCCGACCTTCGGGCGCTAATTTTTGGACGTGGCTGTGCCCGTGGCCTATTTTTGGCACACGGAGGCCGCCCGCAAAGGCTCGGCCCATTCCGAGTCCGCGGACGAACTTCGCCACGCCCCACCAAGGCTATAGCCCACCCGCTTTTGGCCATTTTTCCGCTGGGGTTTTGGCACCCGACCTTCGGCGCTAATTTTGGGCGCGGCTGTGCCCGTGGCCTATTTTGGCACACGGAGGCCGCCCGCAAAGTCTCGGGCCATTCCGAGTCCGGCGGACGAACTCGCCACGCCCCACCAAGGCTATAGCCCACCCGTTTTGGCCATTTTTCCGCTGGGGTTTTGGCACCCGACCTTCGGCGCTAATTTTGGGCGGCTGTGCCCGTGGCCTATTTTGGCACACGGAGGCCGCCCGCAAAGTCTCGGGCCATTCCGAGTCCGGCGGACGAACTCGCCACGCCCCACCAAGGCTATAGCCCACCCGCTTTTGGCCATTTTTCCGCTGGGGTTTTGGCACCCGACCTTCGGGCGCTAATTTTTGGCGCGGCTGTGCCTGTGGCCTATTTTTGGCACACGGAGGCCGCCCGCAAAGTCTCGGGCCATTCCGAGTCCGGCGGACGAACTCGCCCACGCCCCACCAAGGCTATAGCCCACCCGTTTTTGGCCATTTTTCCGCTGGGGTTTTGGCACCCGACCTTCGGGCGCTAATTTTTGGGCGCGGCTGTGCCTGTGGCCTATTTTTGGCACACGGAGGCCGCCCGCAAAGTCTCGGGCCATTCCGAGTCCGGCGGACGAACTCGCCACGCCCCACCAAGGCTATAGCCCACCCGCTTTTGGCCATTTTTCCGCTGGGGTTTTGGCACCCGACCTTCGGGCGCTAATTTTTGGCGCGGCTGTGCCGTGGCCTATTTTTGGCACACGGAGGCCGCCCGCAAAGTCTCGGGCCATTCCGAGTCCGGCGGACGAACTCGCCACGCCCCCACCAAGGCTATAGCCCACCCGCTTTTGGCCATTTTTCCGCTGGGGTTTTGGCACCCGACCTTCGGGCGCTAATTTTTGGCGCGGCTGTGCCCGTGGCCTATTTTTGGCACACGGAGGCCGCCCGCAAAGTCTCGGGCCATTCCGAGTCCGGCGGACGAACTCGCCACGCCCCACCAAGGCTATAGCCCACCCGTTTTGGCCATTTTTCCGCTGGGGTTTTGGCACCCGACCTTCGGGCGCTAATTTTTGGCGCGGCTGTGCCTGTGGCCTATTTTTGGCACACGGAGGCCGCCCGCAAAGTCTCGGGCCATTCCGAGTCCGGCGGACGAACTCGCCCACGCCCCACCAAGGCTATAGCCCACCCGTTTTTGGCCATTTTTCCGCTGGGGTTTTGGCACCCCGACCTTCGGGCGCTAATTTTTGGGCGGCTGTGCCTGTGGCCTATTTGGCACACGGAGGCCGCCCGCAAAGTCTCGGGCCATTCCGAGTCCGGCGGACGAACTCGCCACGCCCCCACCAAGGCTATAGCCCACCCGTTTTTGGCCATTTTTCCGCTGGGGTTTTGGCACCCGACCTTCGGGCGCTAATTTTGGGCGCGGCTGTGCCTGTGGCCTATTTTTGGCACACGGAGGCCGCCCGCAAAGTCTCGGGCCATTCCGAGTCCGGCGGACGAACTCGCCCACGCCCCCACCAAGGCTATAGCCCACCCGTTTTTGGCCATTTTTCCGCTGGGGTTTTGGCACCCGACCTTCGGCGCTAATTTTTGCGCGGCTGTGCCCGTGGCCTATTTTTGGCACACGGAGGCCGCCCGCAGTCTCGGGCCATTCCGAGTCCGGCGGACGAACTCGCCACGCCCCACCAAGGCTATAGCCCACCCGCTTTTGGCCATTTTTCCGCTGGGGTTTTGGCACCCGACCTTCGGGCGCTAATTTTTGGGCGCGGCTGTGCCTGTGGCCTATTTTGGCACACGGAGGCCGCCCGCAAAGTCTCGGGCCATTCCGAGTCCGGCGGACGAACTCGCCCACGCCCCACCAAGGCTATAGCCCACCCGTTTTTGGCCATTTTTCCGCTGGGGTTTTGGCACCCGACCTTCGGCGCTAATTTTTGGCGGCTGTGCCCGTGGCCTATTTTTGGCACACGGAGGCGGCCCGCAAAGTCTCGTGCCATTCCGAGTCCGGCGGACGAACTCGCCACGCCCCCACCAAGGCTATAGCCCACCCGCTTTTGGCCATTTTTCCGCTGGGGTTTTGGCACCCGACCTTCGGCGCTAATTTTTGGGCGCGCTGTGCCCGTGGCCTATTTTTGGCACACGGAGGCCGCCCGCAAAGTCTCGGGCCATTCCGAGTCCGGCGGACGAACTCGCCCACGCCCCACCAAGGCTATAGCCCACCCGTTTTTGGCCATTTTTCCGCTGGGCTTTTGGCACCCCGACCTTCGGGCGCTGATTTTTGGGCGCGGCTGTGCCCGTGGCCTATTTTTGGCACACGGAGGCCGCGCGCAAAGTCTCGGGCCATTCCGAGTCCGGCGGACGAACTCGCCCACGCCCCACCAAGGCTATAGCCCACCCGCTTTTGGCCATTTTTCCGCTGGGGTTTTGGCACCCGACCTTCGGGCGCTAATTTTGGCGCGGCTGTGCCCGTGGCCTATTTTTGGCACACGGAGGCCGCCCGCAAAGTCTCGGGCCATTCCGAGTCCGGCGGACGAACTCGCCACGCCCCACCAAGGCTATAGCCCACCCGCTTTTGGCCATTTTTCCGCTGGGGTTTTGGCACCCCGACCTTCGGGCGCTAATTTTTGGCGCGGCTGTGCCGTGGCCTATTTTTGGCACACGGAGGCCGCCCGCAAAGTCTCGGGCCATTCCGAGTCCGGCGGACGAACTCGCCCACGCCCCCACCAAGGCTATAGCCCACCCGCTTTTGGCCATTTTTCCGCTGGGGTTTTGGCACCCGACCTTCGGCGCTAATTTTGGCGCGGCTGTGCCCGTGGCCTATTTTTGGCACACGGAGGCCGCCCGCAAAGTCTCGGGCCATTCCGAGTCCGGCGGACGAACTCGCCCACGCCCCACCAAGGCTATAGCCCACCCGCTTTTGGCCATTTTTCCGCTGGGGTTTTGGCACCCCGACCTTCGGCGCTAATTTTTGGGCGCGGCTGTGCCTGGCCTATTTTTGGCACACGGAGGCCGCCCGCAAAGTCTCGGGCCATTCCGAGTCCGGCGGACGAACTCGCCACGCCCCCACCAAGGCTATAGCCCACCCGTTTTTGGCCATTTTTCCGCTGGGGTTTTGGCACCCGACCTTCGGCGCTAATTTTTGGCGCGGCTGTGCCCGTGGCCTATTTTTGGCACACGGAGGCCGCCCGCAAAGTCTCGGGCCATTCCGAGTCCGGCGGACGAACTCGCCACGCCCCCACCAAGGCTATAGCCCACCCGTTTTTGGCCATTTTTCCGCTGGGGTTTTGGCACCCGACCTTCGGCGCTAATTTTTGGCGGCTGTGCCCGTGGCCTATTTTAGGGACACGGAGGCCACCCGCAAAGTCTCGGGCCATTCCGAGTCCGGCGGACGAACTTCGCCCACGCCCCCCACCAAGGCTATAGCCCACCCGTTTTTTGGCCATTTTTCGGTTTTGGCACCCCGACCTTCGGGTGCTAATTTTGGGTACGGCCGTGCCCGTGGCCTATTTTTGGCACGCGGAGGCCGCCCGCAAAGTCTCGGGCCATTCCCAGTCCGGCGGACGAACTTCGCCCACGCTCCCCACCAAGGCTATAGCCCACCCGTTTTTTGGCCATTTTTCCGCAGGGGGGTTTTGGCACCCCGACCTTCGGGCGCTAATTTTTGGGTGCGGCTGTGCCCGTGGCCTATTTTTGGCACACGGAGCCCGCCCGCAAAGTCTCGGGCCATTCCGAGTCCGGCGGACGAACTCGCCACGCCCCACCAAGGCTATAGCCCACCCGTTTTTGGCCATTTTTCCGCTGGGGTTTTGGCACCCGACCTTCGGGCGCTAATTTTGGGCCCGGCCGTGCCCGTGGCCTATTTTTGGCACACGGAGGCCGCCCGCAAAGTCTCGGGCCATTCCGAATCCGGCGGACGAACTCGCCACGCCCCACCAAGGCTATAGCCCACCCGCTTTTGGCCATTTTTCCGCTGGGGTTTTGGCACCCGACCTTCGGGCGCTAATTTTTGGCGCGGCTGTGCCCGTGGCCTTTTTTTGGCACCCGGAGGCCGCCCGCAAAGTCTCGGGCCATTCCGAGTCCGGCGGACGAACTTCGCCCACGCCCCCCACCAAGGTTATAGCCCACCCGTTTTTTGGCCATTTTTCAGTTTTGGCACCCCGACCTTCGGGCGCAAATTTTTGGGCGCGGCTGTGCCCGTGGCCTATTTTTGGCACACGGAGGCCGCCCGCAAAGTCTCGGGCCATTCCGAGTCCGGCGGACGAACTTCGCCCACGCCCCCCACCAAGGCTATAGCCCACCCGTTTTTTGGCAATTTTTCCGTTGGGAGGTTTTGGCACCCCGATCTTCGGGCGCTATTTTTGGACGCGGCTTTGCCCATGGCCTATTTTTGGCACACGGAGGCCGCCCGCAAAGTCTCGGGCCATTCCGAGTCCGGCGGACGAACTTCGCCCACGCCCCCCACCAAGGCTATAGCCCACCCGTTTTTTGGCCATTTTTCCGCTGGGGGGTTTTGGCACCCCGACCTTCGGGCGCTAATTTTTGGGCGCGGCTGTGCCCGTGGCCTATTTTTGGCACACGGAGGCCGCCCGCAAAGTCTCGGGCCATTCCGAGTCCGGCGGATGAACATCGCCCACGCCAACCACCAAGGCTATAGCCCACCCGTTTTTTGGCCATTTTTCCGCTGGGGGGTTTTGGCACCCCGACGGTCGGGGGCTAATTTTTGGCCCGGCTGTGCCCGTGGCCTATTTTTGGCACACGGAGGCCACCCGCAAAGTCTCGGGCCATTCCGAGTCCGGCGGACGAACTTCGCCCACGCCCCCCACCAAGGCTATAGCCCACCCGTTTTTTGGCCATTTTTCCGCTGGGCGGTTTTGGCACCCGACCTCCGGGGGCTAATTTTTGGCGCGGCTGTGCCCGTGGCCTATTTTTGGCACACGGAGGCCGCCCGCAAAGTCTCGGGCCATTCCGGGTCCGGCGGACGAATCTCGCCACGCCCCACCAAGGCTATAGCCCACCCGCTTTTGGCCATTTTTCCGCTGGGGTTTTGGCACCCGACCTTCGGGCGCTAATTTTTGGCGCGGCTGTGCCCGTGGCCTATTTTTGGCATACGGAGGCCGCCCGCAAAGTCTCGGGCCATTCCGAGTCCGGCGGACGAACTCGCCACGCCCCCACCAAGGCTATAGCCCACCCGCTTTTGGCCATTTTTCCGCTGGGGTTTTGGCACCCGACCTTCGGCGCTAATTTTTGGCGCGCTGTGCCCGTGGCCTATTTTTTGCACACGGAGGCCGCCCGCAAAATCTCGGGCCATTCCGAGTCCGGAGGACGAACTCGCCCACCCCCACCAAGGCTATAGCCCACCCGTTTTTGGCCATTTTTCCGCTGGGGTTTTGGCACCCGACCTTCGGGCGCTAATTTTTGGCGCGGCTGTGCCCGTGGCCTATTTTTGGCACACGGAGGCCGCCCGCAAAGTCTGGGCCATTCCGAGTCCGGCGGACGAACTCGCCCACGCCCCACCAAGGCTATAGCCCACCCGTTTTTGGCCATTTTTCCGCTGGGGTTTTGGCACCCCGACCTTCGGGCGCTAATTTTGGCCGCGGCTCTGCCCGTGGCCTATTTTTGGCACACGGAGGCCGCCCGCAAAGTCTCGGGCCATTCCGAGTCCGCGGACGAACTCGCCACGCCCCACCAAGGCTATAGCCCACCCGCTTTTGGCCATTTTTCCGCTGGGGTTTTGGCACCCGACCTTCGGGCGCTAATTTTTGGCGCGGCTGTGCCGTGGCCTATTTTTGGCACACGGAGGCCGCCCGCAAAGTCTCGGGCCATTCCGAGTCCGGCGGACGAACTCGCCCACGCCCCACCAAGGCTATAGCCCACCCGCTTTTGGCCATTTTTCCGCTGGGGTTTTGGCACCCGACCTTCGGGCGCTAATTTTTGGCGCGGCTGTGCCCGTGGCCTATTTTTGGCACACGGAG
This sequence comes from Citrus cavaleriei, assembly GCA_030448935.1. Lineage (NCBI taxonomy): Eukaryota > Viridiplantae > Streptophyta > Magnoliopsida > Sapindales > Rutaceae > Citrus > Citrus cavaleriei. The sequence continues at coordinate 21,092 of JAUJEM010000188.1, forward strand.
GCCGCCCGCAAAGTCTCGGGCCATTCCGAGTCCGGCGGACGAACTCGCCACGCCCCACCAAGGCTATAGCCCACCCGCTTTTGGCCATTTTTCCGCTGGGGTTTTGGCACCCGACCTTCGGGCGCTAATTTTGGGCGCGCTGTGCCCGTGGCCTATTTTTGGCACACGGAGGCCGCCCGCAAAGTCTCGGGCCATTCCGAGTCCGGCGGACGAACTCGCCACGCCCCACCAAGGCTATAGCCCACCCGCTTTTGGCCATTTTTCCGCTGGGGTTTTGGCACCCGACCTTCGGGCGCTAATTTTTGGCGCGGCTGTGCCGTGGCCTATTTTTGGCACACGGAGGCCGCCCGCAAAGTCTCGGGCCATTCCGAGTCCGCGGACGAACTCGCCCACGCCCCACCAAGGCTATAGCCCACCCGCTTTTGGCCATTTTTCCGCTGGGGTTTTGGCACCCGACCTTCGGGCGCTAATTTTTGGCGCGGCTGTGCCGTGGCCTATTTTTGGCACACGGAGGCCGCCCGCAAAGTCTCGGGCCATTCCGAGTCCGGCGGACGAACTCGCCACGCCCCACCAAGGCTATAGCCCACCCGCTTTTGGCCATTTTTCCGCTGGGGTTTTGGCACCCGACCTTCGGCGCTAATTTTTGGGCGGCTGTGCCCGTGGCCTATTTTTGGCACACGGAGGCCGCCCGCAAAGTCTCGGGCCATTCCGAGTCCGGCGGACGAACTCGCCACGCCCCACCAAGGCTATAGCCCACCCGCTTTTGGCCATTTTTCCGCTGGGGTTTTGGCACCCCGACCTTCGGCGCTAATTTTGGCGCGGCTGTGCCTGTGGCCTATTTTTGGCACACGGAGGCCGCCCGCAAAGTCTCGGGCCATTCCGAGTCCGGCGGACGAATCTCGCCACGCCCCACCAAGGCTATAGCCCACCCGCTTTTGGCCATTTTTCCGCTGGGGTTTTGGCACCCGACCTTCGGCGCTAATTTTTGGGCGGCTGTGCCGTGGCCTATTTTTGGCACACGGAGGCCGCCCGCAAAGTCTGGGCCATTCCGAGTCCGGCGGACGAACTCGCCACGCCCCACCAAGGCTATAGCCCACCCGCTTTTGGCCATTTTTCCGCTGGGGTTTTGGCACCCCGACCTTCGGCGCTAATTTTTGGGCGGCTGTGCCTGTGGCCTATTTTTGGCACACGGAGGCCGCCCGCAAAGTCTCGGGCCATTCCGAGTCCGGCGGACGAACTCGCCACGCCCCACCAAGGCTATAGCCCACCCGCTTTTGGCCATTTTTCCGCTGGGGTTTTGGCACCCGACCTTCGGCGCTAATTTTTGGCGCGGCTGTGCCTGTGGCCTATTTTTGGCACACGGAGGCCGCCCGCAAAGTCTCGGGCCATTCCGAGTCCGGCGGACGAACTCGCCACGCCCCACCAAGGCTATAGCCCACCCGCTTTTGGCCATTTTTCCGCTGGGGTTTTGGCACCCGACCTTCGGGCGCTAATTTTTGGCGCGGCTGTGCCGTGGCCTATTTTGGCACACGGAGGCCGCCCGCAAAGTCTCGGGCCATTCCGAGTCCGGCGGACGAACTCGCCACGCCCCACCAAGGCTATAGCCCACCCGCTTTTGGCCATTTTTCCGCTGGGGTTTTGGCACCCGACCTTCGGGCGCTAATTTTGGGCGCGGCTGTGCCTGTGGCCTATTTTTGGCACACGGAGGCCGCCCGCAAAGTCTCGGGCCATTCCGAGTCCGCGGACGAACTCGCCCCGCCCCACCAAGGCTATAGCCCACCCGTTTTTGGCCATTTTTCCGCTGGGGTTTTGGCACCCCGACCTTCGGCGCTAATTTTTGGCGCGGCTGTGCCCGTGGCCTATTTTTGGCACACGGAGGCCGCCCGCAAAGTCTCGGGCCATTCCGAGTCCGGCGGACGAATCTCGCCCACGCCCCACCAAGGCTATAGCCCACCCGCTTTTGGCCATTTTTCCGCTGGGGTTTTGGCACCCGACCTTCGGGCGCTAATTTTTGGCGGCTGTGCCTGTGGCCTATTTTTGGCACACGGAGGCCGCCCGCAAAGTCTCGGGCCATTCCGAGTCCGGCGGACGAACCGCCACGCCCCCACCAAGGCTATAGCCCACCCGCTTTTGGCCATTTTTCCGCTGGGGTTTTGGCACCCGACCTTCGGGCGCTAATTTTTGGCGCGGCTGTGCCCGTGGCCTATTTTTGGCACACGGAGGCCGCCCGCAAAGTCTCGGGGCCATTCCGAGTCCGCGGACGAACTCGCCACGCCCCACCAAGGCTATAGCCCACCCGCTTTTGGCCATTTTTCCGCTGGGGTTTTGGCACCCGACCTTCGGCGCTAATTTTGGGCGCGGCTGTGCCGTGGCCTATTTTTGGCACACGGAGGCCGCCCGCAAAGTCTCGGGCCATTCCGAGTCCGGCGGACGAACTCGCCACGCCCCCACCAAGGCTATAGCCCACCCGCTTTTGGCCATTTTTCCGCTGGGGTTTTGGCACCCCGACCTTCGGGCGCTAATTTTTGGCGCGGCTGTGCCGTGGCCTATTTTTGGCACACGGAGGCCGCCCGCAAAGTCTCGGGCCATTCCGAGTCCGGCGGACGAACTCGCCACGCCCCCACCAAGGCTATAGCCCACCCGCTTTTGGCCATTTTTCCGCTGGGGTTTTGGCACCCGACCTTCGGCGCTAATTTTTGGCGCGGCTGTGCCCGTGGCCTATTTTTGGCACACGGAGGCCGCCCGCAAAGTCTCGGGCCATTCCGAGTCCGGCGGACGAACTCGCCCACGCCCCACCAAGGCTATAGCCCACCCGCTTTTGGCCATTTTTCCGCTGGGGTTTTGGCACCCGACCTTCGGCGCTAATTTTTGGCGCGGCTGTGCCTGTGGCCTATTTTGGCACACGGAGGCCGCCCGCAAAGTCTGGGGCCATTCCGAGTCCGGCGGACGAACTCGCCCACGCCCCACCAAGGCTATAGCCCACCCGCTTTTGGCCATTTTTCCGCTGGGGTTTTAACCAGACATTCGGCGCTAATTTGGACGTGCCTGCCTCGTGTCCTATTTTTGGCATGTCACACGGAGGCTGCTCACAAAGTCCTGGGACATTCTGAGTCCGGCGGACGACCGCCACGCCCACCTCAAGGCTATAGCCCCACCTGCTTTTGGCCATTTTTCCGCTGGGGTTTTGGCACTCCTGACCTTCGGCGCTTAATTTGGGCGAAGCAGTTCAGGTCTATTTTGGCACACGGAGGCGCCCATGTGAAAGTCTCTGGGCTATTCCGAGTCCGCGGTCCAATCCGCCCACGCCTCACTCAAGGCTATAGCCCACCCGCTTTTTGCCATTTTTCCGCTGGGGTTTGGCACCCCGACCTTCGTGGCGGGCAGTCGGGCTCTATTTTTAGACACGGAGGTCAGCCGCAGTCTCACATTCCGAGTCCGCGGAAGAACTTCGCCCACGCCCCCACCAAGCCTCCATAGCCCAATTCAGCTAATTTCATTTTTCCGCTGGGGGGTTTTGGCACCCGACCTTCGGGCGCTAATTTTGGGCGGCTGTGCCCGTGGCCTATTTTTGGCACGGAGGCCGCCCGCAAAGTCTGGGCCATTCCGAGTCCGGCGGACGAACTCCGCCCGCCCACCAAGGCTATAGCCCACCGCTTTTGGCCATTTTCCGCTGGGGTTTTGGCACCCCGACCTTCGGGCGCTAATTATGTGGCGAGACTGTGCCCGTGGCCTATTTTTGGCACGCGGAGGCCGCCCGCAGTCTCGGGCCATTCCGAGTCCGCGGACGAACTCGCCCACGCCCCCACCAAGGCTATAGCCCACCCGCTTTTGGCCATTTTTCCGCTGGGGTTTTGGCACCCGACCTGCGGGCGCTAATTTTGGGGGGCGGCTGTGGCCGTGGCCTATTTTTGGCACACGGAAGCCGCCCGCAAAGTCTCGGGCCATTCCGAGTCCGGCGGACGAACTTCGCCCACGCCCCCCACCAAGGCTATAGCCCACCCTTTTTTTGGCCATTTTTCCGCTGGGGGTTTTTGGCACCCCGACCTTCGGGCGCTAATTTTGGGCGCGGCTGTGTCCGTGGCCTATTTTTGCACACGGAGTCCATCCGCAAAGTCTGGGGCCATTCCGAGTCCGGCGGACGAACTTCGCCCACGCCCCCCACCAAGGCTATAGCCCACCCGTTTTTTGGCCATTTTTCCGCTGGGGGGTTTGGGCACCCCGACCTTCGGGCGCTAATTTTTGGGCGCGGCTGTGCCCGTGGCCTATTTTTGGCACACGGAGGCCGCCCGCAAAGTCTGGGGCCATTCCGAGTCCGGCGGACGAACTTCGCCCACGCCCCCCACCAAGGCTATAGCCCACCCCTTTTTGGCCATTTTTCCGCTGGGGTTTTGGCACCCGACCTTCGGGCGCTAATTTTTGGCGCGCTGTGCCCGTGGCCTATTTTGGCACACGGAGGCCCGCCCGCAAAGTCTGGGCCATTCCGAGTCCGGCGACGAACTCGCCACGCCCCCACCAAGGCTATAGCCCACCCGCTTTTGGCCATTTTTCCGCTGGGGTTTTGGCACCCGACCTTCGGCGCTAATTTTGGCGCGGCTGGGCCCGTGGCCTATTTTGGCACACGGAGGCAGCCCGCAAAGTCTGGGGCAATTCCGAGTCCGGCGGACGAATCCTCGCCGCCCCACCAAGGCTATAGCCCACCCGCTTTTGGCCATTTTTCCGCTGGGGTTTTGGCACCCCGACCTTCGGCGGCGCTAATTTTTGGCGCTGTGCCCGTGGCCTATTTTTGGCACACGGAGGCCGCCGCAAAGTCTGGGGCCATTCCGAGTCCGGCGGACGAATCTCGCCACGCCCCACCAAGGCTATAGCCCACCCGCTTTTGGCCATTTTTCCGCTGGGGTTTTGGCACCCGACCTTCGGCGCTAATTTTGGCGCGGCTGTGCCCGTGGCCTATTTTTGGCACACGGAGGCCGCCCGCAAAGTCTCGGGCCATTCCGAGTCCGGCGCGACGAACTCGCCCACGCCCCCACCAAGGCTATAGCCCACCCGCTTTTGGCCATTTTCCGCTGGGGTTTTGGCACCCGACCTTCGGGCGCTAATTTTGCGGCTGTGCCCGTGGCCTATTTTTGGCACGGAGGCCGCCCAAAAAGTCTCGGGCCATTCCGAGTCCGGACGAATCTCGCCACGCCCCACCAAGGCTATAGCCCACCCGCTTTTGGCCATTTTTCCGCTGGGGTTTTGGCACCCGACCTTCGGGCGCTAATTTTGGGCGCGCGGTGCCCGTGGCCTATTTTGGCACACGGAGGCCGCCGCAGTCTCGGGCCATTCCGAGTCCGGCGGACGAACTCGCCCACGCCCCCACCAAGGCTATAGCCCACCCGCTTTTGGCCATTTTCCGCTGGGGTTTTGGCACCCGACCTTCGGGCGCTAATTTTTGGGCGCGGCTGTGCCGTGGCTATTTTGCACACGGAGGCCGCCCGCAAAGTCTCGGGCCATTCCGAGTCCGGACGAACTCGCCACGCCCCCCACCAAGGCTATAGCCCACCCGCTTTTGGCCATTTTTCCGCTGGGGTTTTGGCACCCGACCTTCGGGCGCTAATTTTTGGGCGCGGCTGTGCCGTGGCCTATTTTTTGGCACACGGAGGCCGCCGCAAAGTCTCGGGCCATTCCGAGTCCGCGGACGAACTCGCACGCCCCCACCAAGGCTATAGCCCACCCGCTTTGGAACTTTTGCCATTTTTCCGCTGGGGGTTTGGCACTATCGACCTTCGGGCGCTAATTTTTGGGCGCGACTGTGCCCGTGGCCTATTTTTGCACACGGAGGCCGCCGCAAAGTCTGGGCCATTCCGAGTCCGGCGGACGAACTTCGCCACGCCCCACCAAGGCTATAGCCCACCCGCTTTTGGCCATTTTTCCGCTGGGGTTTTGGCACCCGACCTTCGGGGCGCTAATTTTGGCGCGACTGTGCCCGTGGCCTATTTTTGGCACACGGAGGCCGCCCGCAAAGTCTGGGCCCATTCCGAGTCCGGCGGACGAACTCACGCCCCACCAAGGCTATAGCCCACCCGCTTTTGGCCATTTTTCCGCTGGGGTTTTGGCACCCGACCTTCGGGCGCTAATTTTTGGGCGCGGCTGTGCCCGTGGCCTATTTTGGCACACGGAGGCCGCCGCAAAGTCTGGGGCCATTCCGAGTCCGCGCGAACTCGCCACGCCCCCACCAAGGCTATAGCCCACCCGTTTTTGGCCATTTTTCCGCAGGGGGGTTTTGGCACCCGGCCTTCGGGCGCTAATTTTTGGGCGCGGCTGTGCCCGTGTCCTATTTTTGGCACACGGAGGCCGCCCGCAAAGTCTGGGGCCATTCCGAGTCCGGCGGACGAACTACGCCCGCGCCCCACCAAGGCTATAGCCCACCCGTTTTTGGCCATTTTTCCGCTGGGGTTTTGGCACCCGACCTTCGGCGCTAATTTTTGGCGCGGCTGTGCCTGTGGCCTATTTTTGGCACACGGAGGCCGCCCGCAAAGTCTCGGGCCATTCCGAGTCCGGCGGACGAACTCGCCACGCCCCACCAAGGCTATAGCCCACCCGCTTTTGGCCATTTTTCCGCTGGGGTTTTGGCACCCGACCTTCGGGCGCTAATTTTGGGCGCGGCTGTGCCTGTGGCCTATTTTGGCACACGGAGGCCGCCCGCAAAGTCTGGGCCATTCCGAGTCCGCGGACGAATCTCGCCCACGCCCCACCAAGGCTATAGCCCACCCGTTTTTGGCCATTTTTCCGCTGGGGTTTTGGCACCCGACCTTCGGCGCTAATTTTGGGCGCGGCTGTGCCTGTGGCCTATTTTTGGCACACGGAGGCCGCCCGCAAAGTCTCGGGCCATTCCGAGTCCGGCGGACGAACTCGCCCACGCCCCACCAAGGCTATAGCCCACCCGCTTTTGGCCATTTTTCCGCTGGGGTTTTGGCACCCGACCTTCGGGCGCTAATTTTGGCGCGCTGTGCCCGTGGCCTATTTTTGGCACACGGAGGCCGCCCGCAAAGTCTCGGGCCATTCCGAGTCCGGCGGACGAACTCGCCACGCCCCCACCAAGGCTATAGCCCACCCGCTTTTGGCCATTTTTCCGCTGGGGTTTGGCACCCGACCTTCGGGCGCTAATTTTTGGCGCGGCTGTGCCGTGGCCTATTTTTGGCACACGGAGGCCGCCCGCAAAGTCTGGGCCATTCCGAGTCCGGCGGACGAACTCGCCCACGCCCCCACCAAGGCTATAGCCCACCCGTTTTTTGGCCATTTTTCCGCTGGGTGGGTTTGGCACCCCGACCTTCGGGTCCTAATTTTTGGCCGCGGCTGTGCCCGTGGCCTATTTTTGGCACACGGAGGCCGCCCGCAAAGTCTCGGGCCATTTCGAGTCCGGAGGACGAAGTTCGCCCACCCCCCCCACCAAGGCTACAGCCCACCCGTTTTTTGGCCATTTTCCCGCTGGGGGGTTTCGGTACCCCGACCTTCGGGCGCTAATTTTTGGGCGCGGCTGTGCCTATGGCCCTTTTTGGTACACGGAGGCCGCCTGCAAAGTCTCGGGCCATTCCGAGTCCGGCGGACGAAGTTCGCCCACGCCCCCCACCAAGGCTATAGCCCACCCGTTTTTTGGCCATTTTTCCGCTGGGGGGTTTTGGCACCCCGACCTTCGGGCGCTAATTTTTGGGCGCGGCTGTGCCCGTGGCCTATTTTTGGCACACGGAGGCCGCCCGCAAAGTCTCGGGCCATTCCGAGTCCGGGACGAACTCGCCCACGCCCCACCAAGGCTATAGCCCACCCGTTTTTGGCCATTTTTCCGCTGGGGTTTTGGCACCCCGACCTTGGGGTGCTATTTTTTAGCCGCTGATTTGCCCAGGGCCTATTTTTGTCACACGGAGGCCGCCCACCAAGTCTCGGGCCATTCCGAGTCCGGCGGACGAATCTCGCCACGCCCCACCAAGGCTATAGCCCACCCGCTTTTGGCCATTTTTCCGCTGGGGTTTTGGCACCCGACCTTCGGGCGCTAATTTTGGCGCGGCTGTGCCTGTGGCCTATTTTTGGCACACGGAGGCCGCCCGCAAAGTCTGGGGCCATTCCGAGTCCGCGGACGAACTCGCCACGCCCCCACCAAGGCTATAGCCCACCCGCTTTTGGCCATTTTTCCGCTGGGGTTTGGCACCCGACCTTCGGGCGCTAATTTTTGGCGCGCTGTGCCTGTGGCCTATTTTTGGCACACGGAGGCCGCCCGCAAAGTCTGGGCCATTCCGAGTCCGGCGGACGAACTCGCCCACGCCCACCAAGGCTATAGCCCACCCGCTTTTGGCCATTTTTCCGCTGGGGTTTTGGCACCCGACCTTCGGGCGCTAATTTTGGGCGCGGCTGTGCCTGGCCTATTTTTGGCACACGGAGGCCGCCCGCAGTCTGGGGCCATTCCGAGTCCGGGGACGAACTCGCCACGCCCCCACCAAGGCTATAGCCCACCCGCTTTTGGCCATTTTTCCGCTGGGGTTTGGCACCCCGACCTTGGGCGCTAATTTTGGGCGCGGCTGTGCCTGTGGCCTATTTTTGGCACACGGAGGCCGCCCGCAAAGTCTGGGGCCATTCCGAGTCCGCGGACGAACTCGCCGCCCCCACCAAGGCTATAGCCCACCCGCTTTTGGCCATTTTTCCGCTGGGGTTTTGGCACCCCGACCTTCGGGCGCTAATTTTTGGCGCGGCTGTGCCGTGGCCTATTTTTGGCACACGGAGGCCGCCCGCAAAGTCTGGGCCATTCCGAGTCCGCGGACGAACTCGCCACGCCCCCACCAAGGCTATAGCCCACCCGCTTTTGGCCATTTTTCCGCTGGGGTTTTGGCACCCCGACCTTCGGGCGCTAATTTTGGGCGCGGCTGTGCCCGTGGCCTATTTTTGGCACACGGAGGCCGCCCGCAAAGTCTGGGGCCATTCCGAGTCCGGCGGACTCTCGCCACGCCCCCACCAAGGCTATAGCCCACCCGCTTTTGGCCATTTTTCCGCTGGGGTTTTGGCACCCGACCTTCGGCGCTAATTTTGGCGCGGCTGTGCCCGTGGCCTATTTCTGGCACACGGAGGCCCCCCGCCCCGCCTCCGGCCATTCCGAGTCCGGCGGACGAACGCCACACCCCCACCAAGGCTATAGCCCACCCGTTTTTGGCCATTTTTCCGCTGGGGTTTTGGCACCCCGACCTTCGGGCGCTAATTTTTGGCGCGGCTGTGCCCGTGGCCTATTTTTGGCACACGGAGGCCGCCCGCAAAGTCTGGGGCCATTCCGAGTCCGCGGACGAACTCGCCACGCCCCACCAAGGCTATAGCCCACCCGCTTTTGGCCATTTTTCCGCTGGGGTTTTGGCACCCGACCTTCGGGCGCTAATTTTTGGCGCGCTGTGCCCGTGGCCTATTTTTGGCACACGGAGGCCACCCGCAAAGTCTGGGCCATACCGAGTCCGGCGGACGAACTTCGCCCGCCCACCAAGGCTATAGCCCACCCGCTTTTGGCCATTTTTCCGCTGGGGTTTTGGCACCCCGACCTTGGGCGCTAATTTTTGGGCGGCTGTGCCTGTGGCCTATTTTTGGCACACGGAGGCCGCCCGCAAAGTCTGGGGCCATTCCGAGTCCGCGGACGAATCTCGCCCACGCCCCACCAAGGCTATAGCCCACCCGCTTTTGGCCATTTTTCCGCTGGGGTTTTGGCACCCGACCTTCGGCGCTAATTTTGGCGCGGTTGTGCCCGTGGCCTATTTTTGGCACACGGAGGCCGCCCGCAAAGTCTGGGGCCATTCCGAGTCCGCGGACGAATCTCGCCACGCCCCACCAAGGCTATAGCCCACCCGCTTTTGGCCATTTTTCCGCTGGGGTTTTGGCACCCGACCTTCGGCGCTAATTTTTGGCGCGGCTGTGCCTGTGGCCTATTTTTGGCACACGGAGGCCGCCCACAAAGTCTGGGGCCATTCCGAGTCCGGCGGACGAACTCGCCCACGCCCACCAAGGCTATAGCCCACCCGCTTTTGGCCATTTTTCCGCTGGGGTTTTGGCACCCCGACCTTCGGCGCTAATTTTTGGGCGGCTGTGCCCGTGGCCTATTTTGGCACACGGAGGCCGCCCGCAAGTCTGGGGCCATTCCGAGTCCGGCGGACGAACTCGCCACGCCCCACCAAGGCTATAGCCCACCCGCTTTTGGCCATTTTTCCGCTGGGGTTTGGCACCCGACCTTCGGCGCTAATTTTTGCGCGGCTGTGCCCGTGGCCTATTTTTGGCACACGGAGGCCGCCCGCAGTCTGGGCCATTCCGAGTCCGGCGGACGAATCTCGCCACGCCCACCAAGGCTATAGCCCACCCGCTTTTGGCCATTTTTCCGCTGGGGTTTTGGCACCCCGACCTTCGGCGCTAATTTTTGGGCGCGCTGTGCCGTGGCCTATTTTTGGCACACGGAGGCCGCCCGCAGTCTGGGGCCATTCCGAGTCCGCGGACGAACTCGCCCACGCCCCCACCAAGGCTATAGCCCACCCGTTTTTGGCCATTTTTCCGCTGGGGTTTTGGCACCCGACCTTCGGCGCTAATTTTTGGGCGCGGCTGTGCCTGTGGCCTATTTTTGGCACACGGAGGCCGCCCCAGAAGTCTGGGCCATTCCGAGTCCGCGGGACGAATCCGCCCACGCCCACCTATGCCATAGCCCAATTCATGGCCATTTTCCGCTTGGGGTTTGCACCTCGTCCTGACGCTAATTTGCTACACAGTTCGTACCTATTTTTGTATTAATGAGGGTCACTTCCTCGCAGTCCATTATTCCGAGTCTGGGCGGATCTAACGTCGCCCACGCCCACTCAAGGCTATAGCCCAATCTGCTTTTGCCATTGTCTGGCTAGTTTGGCACCCACCTTGGGCGCGACTTTGCTGCTGTGCTCTGTGGCCTATTTTTATGAAGGCGGAGGCTGACCGCAGTCTGGGGCTATTCCAGTCTCGGCTGGATTTAATCTCGCCTATCAGTCCCCCACCTCAAGGCTATAGCCCAATTCGCTTTTTTGGCCATTTTTCCTTGGGTTTTGGCACCCGACCTTATGCTGTAATTTTTGGGAGCTGTGCCCGTGGCCTATTTTTGCACACGGAGGCCGCCCGCAAAGTCTGGGGCCATTCCGAGTCCGCGGACGAACTCGCCCACGCCCACCAAGGCTATAGCCCACCCGCTTTTGGCCATTTTTCCGCTGGGGTTTTGGCACCCGACCTTCGGGCGCTAATTTTTGCGCGGCTGTGCCTGTGGCCTATTTTTGGCACACGGAGGCCGCCCGCAAAGTCTGTGGCCATTCCGAGTCCGGCGGACGAACTCGCCACACGCCCCACCAAGGCTATAGCCCACCCGCTTTTGGCCATTTTTCCGCTGGGGTTTTGGCACCCGACCTTCGGCGCTAATTTTTGGCGCGGCTGTGCCCGTGGCCTATTTTTGGCACACGGAGGCCGCTCGCAAAGTCTGGGGCCATTCCGAGTCCGCGGACGAACTCGCCCACGCCCCACCAAGGCTATAGCCCACCCGCTTTTGGCCATTTTTCCGCTGGGGTTTTGGCACCCGACCTTCGGCGCTAATTTTGGCGCGGCTGTGCCCGTGGCTTATTTTTGGCACACGGAGGCCGCCCGCAAAGTCTGGGCCATTCCGAGTCCGGCGGACGAATCTCGCCCACGCCCCACCAAGGCTATAGCCCACCCGCTTTTGGCCATTTTTCCGCTGGGGTTTTGGCACCCGACCTTCGGGCGCTAATTTTTGGGCGCGCTGTGCCTGTGGCCTATTTTTGGCACACGGAGGCCGCCCGCAGTCTGGGGCCATTCCGAGTCCGCGGACGAATCTCGCCACGCCCCACCAAGGCTATAGCCCACCCGCTTTTGGCCATTTTTCCGCTGGGGTTTTGGCACCCGACCTTCGGCGCTAATTTTTGGCGCGGCTGTGCCCGTGGCCTATTTTTGGCACACGGAGGCCGCCCGCAAAGTCTGGGCCATTCCGAGTCCGGCGGACGAACTCGCCACGCCCCCCACCAAGGCTATAGCCCACCCGCTTTTGGCCATTTTTCCGCTGGGGTTTTGGCACCCGACCTTCGGCGCTAATTTTGGCGCGGCTGTGCCTGTGGCCTATTTTTGGCACACGGAGGCCGCCCGCAAAGTCTGGGGCCATTCCGAGTCCGCGGACGAATCTCGCCACGCCCCACCAAGGCTATAGCCCACCCGCTTTTGGCCATTTTTCCGCTGGGGTTTTGGCACCCGACCTTCGGCGCTAATTTTGGCGCGCTGTGCCTGTGGCCTATTTTTGGCACACGGAGGCCGCCCGCAAAGTCTCGGCCATTCCGAGTCCGCGCGAACGAACCCGCCCCCCCACCAAGGCTATAGCCCACCCGTTTTTGGCCATTTTTCCGCTGGGGTTTTGGCACCCGACCTTCGGCGCTAATTTTGGGCGCGGCTGTGCCGTGGCCTATTTTTGGCACACGGAGGCCGCCCGCAAAGTCTGGGCCATTCCGAGTCCGCGGACGAATCTCGCCCACGCCCACCAAGGCTATAGCCCACCGCTTTTGGCCATTTTTCCGCTGGGGTTTTGGCACCCGACCTTCGGCGCTAATTTTTGGCGCGGCTGTGCCTGTGGCCTATTTTTGGCACACGGAGGCCGCCCGCAAAGTCTGGGCCATTCCGAGTCCGGCGGACGAACTCGCCACGCCCCCACCAAGGCTATAGCCCACCCGCTTTTGGCCATTTTTCCGCTGGGGTTTTTGGCACCCCGACCTTCGGGCGCTAATTTTGGGCGCGGCTGTGCCGTGGCCTATTTTTGGCACACGGAGGCCGCCCGCAAAGTCTCGGCCATTCCGAGTCCGCGGACGAACTCGCCCACCCCCACCAAGGCTATAGCCCACCCGCTTTTGGCCATTTTTCCGCTGGGGTTTTGGCACCCGACCTTCGGGCGCTAATTTTTGCGCGGCTGTGCCCGTGGCCTATTTTTGGCACACGGAGGCCGCCCGCAAAGTCTCGGGCCATTCCGAGTCCGGCGGACGAACTCGCCACGCCCCACCAAGGCTATAGCCCACCCGCTTTTGGCCATTTTTCCGCTGGGGGTTTTGGCACCCGACCTTCGGCGCTAATTTTGGCGCGCTGTGCCCGTGGCCTATTTTGGCACACGGAGGCCGCCCAAAGTCTCGGGCCATTCCGAGTCCGCGGACGAATCTCGCGCCCCCACCAAGGCTATAGCCCACCCGCTTTTGGCCATTTTTCCGCTGGGGTTTTGGCACCCCGACCTTCGGCGCTAATTTTTGGGCGCGGCTGTGCCTGTGGCCTATTTTTGGCACACGGAGGCCGCCCGCAAAGTCTGGGGCCATTCCGAGTCCGCGGACGAACTTCGCCCCCCCCACCAAGGCTATAGCCCACCCGCTTTTGGCCATTTTTCCGCTGGGGTTTTGGCACCCGACCTTCGGGCGCTAATTTTGGCGCGCTGTGCCCGTGGCCTATTTTTGGCACACGGAGGCCGCCCGCAAAGTCTCGGGCCATTCCGAGTCCGCGGACGAACTCGCCCACGCCCCACCAAGGCTATAGCCCACCCGCTTTTGGCCATTTTTCCGCTGGGGTTTTGGCACCCGACCTTCGGGCGCTAATTTTTGGGCGCGGCTGTGCCTGTGGCCTATTTTGGCACACGGAGGCCGCCCGCAAAGTCTCGGGCCATTCCGAGTCCGGCGGACGAACTCGCCACGCCCACCAAGGCTATAGCCCACCCTTTTGGCCATTTTTCCGCTGGGGGTTTGGCACCCCGACCTTCGGGCGCTAATTTTTGGGCGCGGCTGTGCCTGTGGCCTATTTTGGCACACGGAGGCCGCCCGCAGTCTGGGGCCATTCCGAGTCCGGCGGACGAATCTCGCCCACGCCCCACCAAGGCTATAGCCCACCCGTTTTTGGCCATTTTTCCGCTGGGGTTTTGGCACCCCGACCTTCGGCGCTAATTTTTGGGCGCGCTGTGCCTGTGGCCTATTTTTGGCACACGGAGGCCGCCCGCAAAGTCTGGGGCTATTCCGAGTCCGGCGGACGCCTCGCCCACGCCCACCAAGGCTATAGCCCACCCGCTTTTGGCCATTTTTCCGCTGGGGTTTTGGCACCCCGACCTTCGGGCGCTAATTTTTGGCGCGGCTGTGCCCGTGGCCTATTTTTGGCACACGGAGGCCGCCCGCAAAGTCTGGGCCATTCCGAGTCCGGGACGAACTCGCCACGCCCCACCAAGGCTATAGCCCACCCGCTTTTGGCCATTTTTCCGCTGGGGTTTTGGCACCCCGACCTTCGGCGCTAATTTTGGGCGCGGCTGTGCCTGTGGCCTATTTTTGGCACACGGAGGCCGCCCGCAAAGTCTGGGGCCATTCCGAGTCCGCGGACGAATCTCGCCCACGCCCCACCAAGGCTATAGCCCACCCGCTTTTGGCCATTTTTCCGCTGGGGTTTTGGCACCCGACCTTCGGCGCTAATTTTGGGCGCGGCTGTGCCGTGGCCTATTTTTGGCACACGGAGGCCGCCCGCAAAGTCTGGGGCCATTCCGAGTCCGGCGGACGAATCTCGCCCACGCCCCACCAAGGCTATAGCCCACCCGCTTTTGGCCATTTTTCCGCTGGGGTTTTGGCACCCGACCTTCGGGCGCTAATTTTGGCGCGGCTGTGCCTGTGGCCTATTTTTGGCACACGGAGGCCGCCCGCAAAGTCTGGGGCCATTCCGAGTCCGCGGACGAATCTCGCCCACGCCCACCAAGGCTATAGCCCACCCGCTTTTGGCCATTTTTCCGCTGGGGTTTTGGCACCCGACCTTCGGCGCTAATTTTGGGGCGCGGCTGTGCCGTGGCCTATTTTTGGCACACGGAGGCCGCCCGCAAAGTCTGGGGCCATTCCGAGTCCGGCGGACGAATCTCGCCCACGCCCCACCAAGGCTATAGCCCACCCGCTTTTGGCCATTTTTCCGCTGGGGTTTTGGCACCCCGACCTTCGGCGCTAATTTTGGCGCGGCTGTGCCCGTGGCCTATTTTTGGCACACGGAGGCCGCCCGCAAAGTCTGGGCCATTCCGAGTCCGGCGGACGAATCTCGCCCACGCCCCACCAAGGCTATAGCCCACCCGCTTTTGGCCATTTTTCCGCTGGGGTTTTGGCACCCCGACCTTCGGGCGCTAATTTTGGGCGGGCTGTGCCTGTGGCCTATTTTTGGCACACGGAGGCCGCCCCCATAGTCTGGGGCCATTCCGAGTCCGGCGGACGAATCTCGCCCACGCCCCACCAAGGCTATAGCCCACCCGCTTTTGGCCATTTTTCCGCTGGGGTTTTGGCACCCGACCTTCGGCGCTAATTTTTGGCGGCTGTGCCTGTGGCCTATTTTTGGCACACGGAGGCCGCCCGCAAAGTCTCGGGGCCATTCCGAGTCCGCGGACGAATCTCGCCCACGCCCCACCAAGGCTATAGCCCACCCGCTTTTGGCCATTTTTCCGCTGGGGTTTTGGCACCCGACCTTCGGCGCTAATTTTGGGCGCGGCTGTGCCTGTGGCCTATTTTTGGCACCCGGAGGCCGCCCCCATAGTCTGGGGCCATTCCGAGTCCGCGCGGACGAACTCGCCCACGCCCCACCAAGGCTATAGCCCACCCGCTTTTGGCCATTTTTCCGCTGGGGTTTTGGCACCCGACCTTCGGGCGCTAATTTTTGCGCGCGCTGTGCCGTGGCCTATTTTTGGCACACGGAGGCCGCCCGCAAAGTCTGGGCCATTCCGAGTCCGGCGGACGAATCTCGCCACGCCCCACCAAGGCTATAGCCCACCCGCTTTTGGCCATTTTTCCGCTGGGGTTTTGGCACCCGACCTTCGGGCGCTAATTTTTGCGCGGCTGTGCCTGTGGCCTATTTTTGGCACACGGAGGCCGCCCGCAAAGTCTGGGGCCATTCCGAGTCCGCGGACGAATCTCGCCACGCCCCACCAAGGCTATAGCCCACCCGCTTTTGGCCATTTTTCCGCTGGGGTTTTGGCACCCCGACCTTCGGGAGGCAATTTCTTTGCGCGGCTGTGCCCGTGGCCTATTTTTGGCACACGGAGGCCGCCCGCAAAGTCTGGGCCATTCCGAGTCCGGCGGACGAATCTCGCCCACGCCCCACCAAGGCTATAGCCCACCCGCTTTTGGCCATTTTTCCGCTGGGGTTTTGGCACCCGACCTTCGGCGCTAATTTTGGGCGCGCTGTGCCTGTGGCCTATTTTTGGCACACGGAGGCCGCCCGCAAAGTCTGGGCCATTCCGAGTCCGGCGGACGAATCTCGCCCACGCCCCACCAAGGCTATAGCCCACCCGCTTTTGGCCATTTTTCCGCTGGGGTTTTGGCACCCGACCTTCGGCGCTAATTTTTGCGCTGCTGTGCCCGTGCCCTATTTTTGGCACACGGAGGCCGCCCGCAAAGTCTGGGCCATTCCGAGTCCGGCGGACGAACTCGCCACGCCCCACCAAGGCTATAGCCCACCCGCTTTTGGCCATTTTTCCGCTGGGGTTTTGGCACCCGACCTTCGGGCGCTAATTTTGGGCGCGCTGTGCCTGTGGCCTATTTTTGGCACACGGAGGCCGCCCGCAAAGTCTGGGCCATTCCGAGTCCGGCGGACGAATCTCGCCACGCCCCACCAAGGCTATAGCCCACCCGCTTTTGGCCATTTTTCCGCTGGGGTTTTGGCACCCGACCTTCGGGCGCTAATTTTGGCGCGGCTGTGCCTGTGGCCTATTTTTGGCACACGGAGGCCGCCCGCAAAGTCTGGGGCCATTCCGAGTCCGGCGGACGAACTCGCCACGCCCCACCAAGGCTATAGCCCACCCGCTTTTGGCCATTTTTCCGCTGGGGTTTTGGCACCCCGACCTTCGGGCGCTAATTTTGGGCGCGGCTGTGCCTGTGGCCTATTTTTGGCACACGGAGGCCGCCCGCAAAGTCTGGGGCCATTCCGAGTCCGGCGGACGAATCTCGCCACGCCCCACCAAGGCTATAGCCCACCCGCTTTTGGCCATTTTTCCGCTGGGGTTTTGGCACCCGACCTTCGGGCGCTAATTTTTGGCGCGGCTGTGCCTGTGGCCTATTTTTGGCACACGGAGGCCGCCCGCAAAGTCTCGGGCCATTCCGAGTCCGCGGACGAATCTCGCCCACGCCCCACCAAGGCTATAGCCCACCCGCTTTTGGCCATTTTTCCGCTGGGGTTTTGGCACCCCGACCTTCGGGCGCTAATTTTGGCGCGGCTGTGCCTGTGGCCTATTTTTGGCACACGGAGGCCGCCCGCAAAGTCTCGGGCCATTCCGAGTCCGGCGGACGAATCTCGCCACGCCCCACCAAGGCTATAGCCCACCCGCTTTTGGCCATTTTTCCGCTGGGGTTTTGGCACCCGACCTTCGGGCGCTAATTTTTGCGCGGCTGTGCCTGTGGCCTATTTTTGGCACACGGAGGCCGCCCGCAAAGTGTGGGGCCATTCCGAGTCCGGCGGACGAATCTCGCCCACGCCCACCAAGGCTATAGCCCACCCGCTTTTGGCCATTTTTCCGCTGGGGTTTTGGCACCCCGACCTTCGGGCGCTAATTTTTGGCGCGGCTGTGCCTGTGGCCTATTTTTGGCACACGGAGGCCGCCCGCAAAGTTTGGGGCCATTCCGAGTCCGCGGACGAACTCGCCCACGCCCCACCAAGGCTATAGCCCACCCGCTTTTGGCCATTTTTCCGCTGGGGTTTTGGCACCCGACCTTCGGGCGCTAATTTTTGCGCGGCTGTGCCTGTGGCCTATTTTTGGCACACGGAGGCCGCCCGCAAAGTCTCGGGCCATTCCGAGTCCGGCGGACGAATCTCGCCCACGCCCCACCAAGGCTATAGCCCACCCGCTTTTGGCCATTTTTCCGCTGGGGTTTTGGCACCCGACCTTCGGGCGCTAATTTTGGCGCGGCTGTGCCTGTGGCCTATTTTTGGCACACGGAGGCCGCCCGCAAAGTCTGGGCCATTCCGAGTCCGGCGGACGAATCTCGCCCACGCCCACCAAGGCTATAGCCCACCCGCTTTTGGCCATTTTTCCGCTGGGGTTTTGGCACCCGACCTTCGGCGCTAATTTTGGCGCGGCTGTGCCTGTGGCCTATTTTTGGCACACGGAGGCCGCCCGCAAAGTCTCGGGCCATTCCGAGTCCGGCGGACGAATCTCGCCACGCCCCACCAAGGCTATAGCCCACCCGCTTTTGGCCATTTTTCCGCTGGGGTTTTGGCACCCCGACCTTCGGCGCTAATTTTGCGCGGCTGTGCCTGTGGCCTATTTTTGGCACACGGAGGCCGCCCGCAAAGTCTGGGGCCATTCCGAGTCCGCGGACGAATCTCGCCACGCCCCACCAAGGCTATAGCCCACCCGCTTTTGGCCATTTTTCCGCTGGGGTTTTGGCACCCGACCTTCGGCGCTAATTTTGGCGCGCTGTGCCTGTGGCCTATTTTTGGCACACGGAGGCCGCCCGCAAAGTCTCGGGCCATTCCGAGTCCGGCGGACGAATCTCGCCACGCCCCACCAAGGCTATAGCCCACCCGCTTTTGGCCATTTTTCCGCTGGGGTTTTGGCACCCGACCTTCGGGCGCTAATTTTTGCGGCTGTGCCTGTGGCCTATTTTTGGCACACGGAGGCCGCCCGCAAAGTCTCGGGCCATTCCGAGTCCGGCGGACGAATCTCGCCCACGCCCCACCAAGGCTATAGCCCACCCGCTTTTGGCCATTTTTCCGCTGGGGTTTTGGCACCCGACCTTCGGCGCTAATTTTTGGCGCGGCTGTGCCTGTGGCCTATTTTTGGCACACGGAGGCCGCCCGCAAAGTCTCGGGCCATTCCGAGTCCGCGGACGAATCTCGCCACGCCCCACCAAGGCTATAGCCCACCCGCTTTTGGCCATTTTTCCGCTGGGGTTTTGGCACCCGACCTTCGGGCGCTAATTTTGGCGCGGCTGTGCCTGTGGCCTATTTTTGGCACACGGAGGCCGCCCGCAAAGTCTCGGCCATTCCGAGTCCGCGGACGAATCTCGCCACGCCCCACCAAGGCTATAGCCCACCCGCTTTTGGCCATTTTTCCGCTGGGGTTTTGGCACCCGACCTTCGGGCGCTAATTTTGGCGCGGCTGTGCCTGTGGCCTATTTTTGGCACACGGAGGCCGCCCGCAAAGTCTCGGCCATTCCGAGTCCGCGGACGAATCTCGCCACGCCCCACCAAGGCTATAGCCCACCCGCTTTTGGCCATTTTTCCGCTGGGGTTTTGGCACCCGACCTTCGGCGCTAATTTTTGGGCGCGGCTGTGCCCGTGGCCTATTTTTGGCACACGGAGGCCGCCCGCAAAGTCTGGGCCATTCCGAGTCCGGCGGACGAACTCGCCACACGCCCACCAAGGCTATAGCCCACCCGCTTTTGGCCATTTTTCCGCTGGGGTTTTGGCACCCGACCTTCGGGCGCTAATTTTTGGCGCGGCTGTGCCTGTGGCCTATTTTTGGCACACGGAGGCCGCCCGCAAAGTCTGGGGCCATTCCGAGTCCGGCGGACGAATCTCGCCACACGCCCCACCAAGGCTATAGCCCACCCGCTTTTGGCCATTTTTCCGCTGGGGTTTTGGCACCCGACCTTCGGGCGCTAATTTTTGGGCGGCTGTGCCTGTGGCCTATTTTTGGCACACGGAGGCCGCCCGCAAAGTCTCGGGCCATTCCGAGTCCGCGGACGAATCTCGCCACGCCCCACCAAGGCTATAGCCCACCCGCTTTTGGCCATTTTTCCGCTGGGGTTTTGGCACCCGACCTTCGGCGCTAATTTTTGGCGCGGCTGTGCCTGTGGCCTATTTTTGGCACACGGAGGCCGCCCGCAAAGTCTCGGGCCATTCCGAGTCCGGCGGACGAATCTCGCCCACGCCCACCAAGGCTATAGCCCACCCGCTTTTGGCCATTTTTCCGCTGGGGTTTTGGCACCCGACCTTCGGCGCTAATTTTGGCGCGGCTGTGCCTGTGGCCTATTTTTGGCACACGGAGGCCGCCCGCAAAGTCTGGGCCATTCCGAGTCCGCGGACGAACTCGCCCACGCCCCACCAAGGCTATAGCCCACCCGCTTTTGGCCATTTTTCCGCTGGGGTTTTGGCACCCCGACCTTCGGCGCTAATTTTTGGGCGGCTGTGCCTGTGGCCTATTTTTGGCACACGGAGGCCGCCCGCAAAGTCTGGGCCATTCCGAGTCCGGCGGACGAACTCGCCCACGCCCCACCAAGGCTATAGCCCACCCGCTTTTGGCCATTTTTCCGCTGGGGTTTTGGCACCCGACCTTCGGCGCTAATTTTTGGCGCGGCTGTGCCTGTGGCCTATTTTTGGCACACGGAGGCCGCCCGCAAAGTCTCGGGCCATTCCGAGTCCGGGACGAACGAATCGCCCACGCCCACCAAGGCTATAGCCCACCCGCTTTTGGCCATTTTTCCGCTGGGGTTTTGGCACCCCGACCTTCGGCGCTAATTTTGGCGCGGCTGTGCCTGTGGCCTATTTTTGCACACGGAGGCCGCCCGCAAAGTCTGGGCCATTCCGAGTCCGGCGGACGAATCTCGCCCACGCCCACCAAGGCTATAGTCACCCGTTTTGGCCATTTTTCCACATTGGGGAGCTTCGGCACTGAAGCCAAAAGCACTTTTGCCGCCACGTTGTCCCCATGACCTATTTAGGTAATACCTGAGGTCAGCCCCGCAGTCTCGGGCCATTCCGAGCACGGCGGATCATCTTCGCCCACGCCTCAAAGAAGGCTATAGCCCACCATTTTTATGATGCCTATTTGGGATGGAGACTTGACTTTCTGGATGCATTTTGGGGGCGTTAAACAGGGCCTATTTTTTTTTTTTGGTATGTACTGAGGCTGGGCCCGTAAAGTTCAAGCATTCCCGAGTCCGCGACGACCCGCCACGCCTACCAAGGCTATAGCCCACCTGCGGCTATTTTCCGCTGGGGGGTTTTGTAAATTTCACTATCGGCGCTAATTTTTGCGCGGCTGTGCCTGCGGGCCTAATTTTTGGTACACGGAGGCTGCCCGTAAAGTCTGGGAATGCTGAGTCCGGGCGGACGAACTCGCCACGCCCCCACCAAGGCTATAGCCCACCCGCTTTTGGCCATTTTTCCGCTGGGGTTTTGGCACCCCGACCTTCGGGCGCTAATTTTTGGCGCGGCTGTGCCTGTGGCCTATTTTTGGCACACGGAGGCCGCCCGCAAAGTCTGGGGCCATTCCGAGTCCGCGGACGAATCTCGCCCACGCCCCACCAAGGCTATAGCCCACCCGCTTTTGGCCATTTTTCCGCTGGGGTTTTGGCACCCGACCTTCGGCGCTAATTTTTGCGCGCTGTGCCTGTGGCCTATTTTTGGCACACGGAGGCCGCCCGCAAAGTCTGGGCCATTCCGAGTCCGGCGGACGAATCTCGCCCACGCGCCCACCAAGGCTATAGCCCACCCGCTTTTGGCCATTTTTCCGCTGGGGTTTTGGCACCCCGACCTTCGGCGCTAATTTTTGGCGCGGCTGTGCCTGTGGCCTATTTTTGGCACACGGAGGCCGCCCGCAAAGTCTGGGGCCATTCCGAGTCCGCGGACGAATCTCGCCCACGCCCACCAAGGCTATAGCCCACCCGCTTTTGGCCATTTTTCCGCTGGGGTTTTGGCACCCGACCTTCGGCGCTAATTTTGGCGCGGCTGTGCCGTGGCCTATTTTTGGCACACGGAGGCCGCCCGCAAAGTCTGGGCCATTCCGAGTCCGGCGGACGAATCTCGCCACGCCCCACCAAGGCTATAGCCCACCCGCTTTTGGCCATTTTTCCGCTGGGGTTTTGGCACCCCGACCTTCGGCGCTAATTTTGGCGCGGCTGTGCCTGTGGCCTATTTTTGGCACACGGAGGCCGCCCGCAAAGTCTCGGGCCATTCCGAGTCCGGCGGACGAATCTCGCCACGCCCCACCAAGGCTATAGCCCACCCGCTTTTGGCCATTTTTCCGCTGGGGTTTTGGCACCCGACCTTCGGGCGCTAATTTTTGGGCGCGGCTGTGCCTGTGGCCTATTTTTGGCACACGGAGGCCGCCCGCAAAGTCTCGGGCCATTCCGAGTCCGCGGACGAATCTCGCCCACGCCCCACCAAGGCTATAGCCCACCCGCTTTTGGCCATTTTTCCGCTGGGGTTTTGGCACCCGACCTTCGGGCGCTAATTTTTGCGCGGCTGTGCCTGTGGCCTATTTTTGGCACACGGAGGCCGCCCGCAAAGTCTGGGCCATTCCGAGTCCGCGGACGAATCTCGCCACGCCCCACCAAGGCTATAGCCCACCCGCTTTTGGCCATTTTTCCGCTGGGGTTTTGGCACCCGACCTTCGGGCGCTAATTTTGGGCGCGGCTGTGCCTGTGGCCTATTTTTGGCACACGGAGGCCGCCCGCAAAGTCTCGGGCCATTCCGAGTCCGGCGGACGAATCTCGCCCACGCCCCACCAAGGCTATAGCCCACCCGCTTTTGGCCATTTTTCCGCTGGGGTTTTGGCACCCCGACCTTCGGGCGCTAATTTTTGCGCGGCTGTGCCTGTGGCCTATTTTTGGCACACGGAGGCCGCCCGCAAAGTCTCGGGCCATTCCGAGTCCGCGGACGAACTCGCCACGCCCCACCAAGGCTATAGCCCACCCGCTTTTGGCCATTTTTCCGCTGGGGTTTTGGCACCCGACCTTCGGGCGCTAATTTTGGCGCGGCTGTGCCTGTGGCCTATTTTTGGCACACGGAGGCCGCCCGCAAAGTCTGGGGCCATTCCGAGTCCGCGGACGAATCTCGCCACGCCCCACCAAGGCTATAGCCCACCCGCTTTTGGCCATTTTTCCGCTGGGGTTTTGGCACCCGACCTTCGGGCGCTAATTTTGGGCGCGCTGTGCCTGTGGCCTATTTTTGGCACACGGAGGCCGCCCGCAAAGTCTGGGCCATTCCGAGTCCGCGGACGAATCTCGCCCACGCCCCACCAAGGCTATAGCCCACCCGCTTTTGGCCATTTTTCCGCTGGGGTTTTGGCACCCGACCTTCGGCGCTAATTTTGGCGCGGCTGTGCCTGTGGCCTATTTTTGGCACACGGAGGCCGCCCGCAAAGTCTGGGGCCATTCCGAGTCCGCGGACGAATCTCGCCACGCCCCACCAAGGCTATAGCCCACCCGCTTTTGGCCATTTTTCCGCTGGGGTTTTGGCACCCCGACCTTCGGCGCTAATTTTGGGCGCGGCTGTGCCCGTGGCCTATTTTTGGCACACGGAGGCCGCCCGCAAAGTCTGGGCCATTCCGAGTCCGCGGACGAATCTCGCCCACGCCCCACCAAGGCTATAGCCCACCCGCTTTTGGCCATTTTTCCGCTGGGGTTTTGGCACCCGACCTTCGGCGCTAATTTTTGGGCGCGGCTGTGCCTGTGGCCTATTTTTGGCACACGGAGGCCGCCCGCAAAGTCTCGGCCATTCCGAGTCCGGCGGACGAATCTCGCCCACGCCCCACCAAGGCTATAGCCCACCCGCTTTTGGCCATTTTTCCGCTGGGGTTTTGGCACCCGACCTTCGGGCGCTAATTTTTGGCGCGGCTGTGTCCGGTGGCTTTTTTGGCACACGGAGGTTGCCCACGAAAGTCTCGAGCATTCCGAAACCGCGCGGATTACCTCGCCTCACGCCTACCAAGGCTATAGCCCACCCATTTTTGCCATTTTTCTGAGGGTTTTGCACCATGACCTTCGGCGCTAACTTGCTGCTGTAGCCTGGCCTATTTTTTGCACACGTGAGGCCACCGCAAAGTCTCGGCCATTCCAGTCCGGGGCGGACGAATCTCGCCCCACGCCACCAAGGCTATAGCTTCACCATGGCCATTTTTCCGCTGGGGTTTTGGTACCTCACCTTTCATGCGCACTTTGGGTGCGGATGGTTTGTGGCTCTGTTTTACACACACGGAGGCTGCCGCAGTTCCCGGGCATTCCGAGTCCGGGGCGACGAATCTCGCCCACGCCACCAAGGCTATAGCCCACCTGCTTTTGCCATTTCGGGTTTTGGCACCCCGACATTCGGGCGCTAATTTTGGCGCGGCTGTGCCTGTGGCCTATTTTTGGCACACGGAGGCCGCCCGCAAAGTCTGGGCCATTCCGAGTCCGGCGGACGAACTCGCCACGCCCCCACCAAGGCTATAGCCCACCCGCTTTTGGCCATTTTTCCGCTGGGGGTTTTGGCACCCGACCTTCGGGCGCTAATTTTTGGCGCGGCTGTGCCCGTGGCCTATTTTTGGCACACGGAGGCCGCCCGCAAAGTCTGGGCCATTCCGAGTCCGGCGGACGAATCTCGCCCACGCCCACCAAGGCTATAGCCCACCCGCTTTTGGCCATTTTTCCGCTGGGGTTTTGGCACCCGACCTTCGGGCGCTAATTTTTGGCGCGGCTGTGCCTGTGGCCTATTTTTGGCACACGGAGGCCGCCCGCAAAGTCTGGGCCATTCCGAGTCCGGCGGACGAATCTCGCCACGCCCCACCAAGGCTATAGCCCACCCGCTTTTGGCCATTTTTCCGCTGGGGTTTTGGCACCCCGACCTTCGGCGCTAATTTTTGGCGCGGCTGTGCCTGTGGCCTATTTTTGGCACACGGAGGCCGCCCGCAGTCTGGGCCATTCCGAGTCCGGCGGACGAATCTCGCCCACGCCCCACCAAGGCTATAGCCCACCCGCTTTTGGCCATTTTTCCGCTGGGGTTTTGGCACCCGACCTTCGGGCGCTAATTTTGGCGCGGCTGTGCCTGTGGCCTATTTTTGGCACACGGAGGCCGCCCGCAAAGTCTGGGGCCATTCCGAGTCCGCGGACGAATCTCGCCACGCCCCACCAAGGCTATAGCCCACCCGCTTTTGGCCATTTTTCCGCTGGGGTTTTGGCACCCGACCTTCGGGCGCTAATTTTTGCGCGGCTGTGCCTGTGGCCTATTTTTGGCACACGGAGGCCGCCCGCAGTCTCGGGCCATTCCGAGTCCGCGGACGAATCTCGCCACGCCCCACCAAGGCTATAGCCCACCCGCTTTTGGCCATTTTTCCGCTGGGGTTTTGGCACCCGACCTTCGGGCGCTAATTTTGGCGCGCTGTGCCTGTGGCCTATTTTTGGCACACGGAGGCCGCCCGCAAAGTCTCGGCCATTCCGAGTCCGGCGGACGAATCTCGCCACGCCCCACCAAGGCTATAGCCCACCCGCTTTTGGCCATTTTTCCGCTGGGGTTTTGGCACCCGACCTTCGGGCGCTAATTTTGGGCGCGGCTGTGCCTGTGGCCTATTTTTGGCACACGGAGGCCGCCCGCAAAGTCTCGGGCCATTCCGAGTCCGGCGGACGAATCTCGCCACGCCCCACCAAGGCTATAGCCCACCCGCTTTTGGCCATTTTTCCGCTGGGGTTTTGGCACCCGACCTTCGGGCGCTAATTTTGGCGCGCTGTGCCGTGGCCTATTTTTGGCACACGGAGGCCGCCCGCAAAGTCTGGGGCCATTCCGAGTCCGCGGACGAACTCGCCACGCCCCACCAAGGCTATAGCCCACCCGCTTTTGGCCATTTTTCCGCTGGGGTTTTGGCACCCGACCTTCGGGCGCTAATTTTGGGCGCGGCTGTGCCTGTGGCCTATTTTTGGCACACGGAGGCCGCCCGCAAAGTCTCGGGCCATTCCGAGTCCGGCGGACGAATCTCGCCCACGCCCCACCAAGGCTATAGCCCACCCGCTTTTGGCCATTTTTCCGCTGGGGTTTTGGCACCCGACCTTCGGGCGCTAATTTTTGGCGCGGCTGTGCCTGTGGCCTATTTTTGGCACACGGAGGCCGCCCGCAGTCTCGGGCCATTCCGAGTCCGCGGACGAATCTCGCCCACGCCCACCAAGGCTATAGCCCACCCGCTTTTGGCCATTTTTCCGCTGGGGTTTTGGCACCCGACCTTCGGCGCTAATTTTGGCGCGGCTGTGCCCGTGGCCTATTTTTGGCACACGGAGGCCGCCCGCAAAGTCTGGGGCCATTCCGAGTCCGGCGGACGAATCTCGCCCACGCCCCACCAAGGCTATAGCCCACCCGCTTTTGGCCATTTTTCCGCTGGGGTTTTGGCACCCCGACCTTCGGGCGCTAATTTTGGCGCGGCTGTGCCTGTGGCCTATTTTTGGCACACGGAGGCCGCCCGCAAAGTCTGGGCCATTCCGAGTCCGGCGGACGAACTCGCCACGCCCCACCAAGGCTATAGCCCACCCGCTTTTGGCCATTTTTCCGCTGGGGTTTTGGCACCCCGACCTTCGGGCGCTAATTTTTGGCGCGGCTGTGCCTGTGGCCTATTTTTGGCACACGGAGGCCGCCCGCAAAGTCTCGGGCCATTCCGAGTCCGCGGACGAATCTCGCCCACGCCCCACCAAGGCTATAGCCCACCCGCTTTTGGCCATTTTTCCGCTGGGGTTTTGGCACCCGACCTTCGGCGCTAATTTTGGCGCGGCTGTGCCTGTGGCCTATTTTTGGCACACGGAGGCCGCCCGCAAAGTCTCGGGCCATTCCGAGTCCGGCGGACGAATCTCGCCCACGCCCCACCAAGGCTATAGCCCACCCGCTTTTGGCCATTTTTCCGCTGGGGTTTTGGCACCCGACCTTCGGGCGCTAATTTTTGGCGCGGCTGTGCCTGTGGCCTATTTTTGGCACACGGAGGCCGCCCGCAAAGTCTCGGCCATTCCGAGTCCGCGGACGAATCTCGCCACGCCCCACCAAGGCTATAGCCCACCCGCTTTTGGCCATTTTTCCGCTGGGGTTTTGGCACCCGACCTTCGGCGCTAATTTTGGCGCGGCTGTGCCTGTGGCCTATTTTTGGCACACGGAGGCCGCCCGCAAAGTCTGGGCCATTCCGAGTCCGGCGGACGAATCTCGCCACGCCCACCAAGGCTATAGCCCACCCGCTTTTGGCCATTTTTCCGCTGGGGTTTTGGCACCCCGACCTTCGGGCGCTAATTTTGGCGCGCTGCTGTGCCTGTGGCCTATTTTTGGCACACGGAGGCCGCCCGCAAAGTCTCGGGCCATTCCGAGTCCGGCGGACGAATCTCGCCACGCCCCACCAAGGCTATAGCCCACCCGCTTTTGGCCATTTTTCCGCTGGGGTTTTGGCACCCGACCTTCGGGCGCTAATTTTTGGGCGCGCTGTGCCTGTGGCCTATTTTTGGCACACGGAGGCCGCCCGCAAAGTCTGGGCCATTCCGAGTCCGGCGGACGAATCTCGCCACGCCCCACCAAGGCTATAGCCCACCCGCTTTTGGCCATTTTTCCGCTGGGGTTTTGGCACCCCGACCTTCGGGCGCTAATTTTTGGCGCGGCTGTGCCTGTGGCCTATTTTTGGCACACGGAGGCCGCCCGCAAAGTCTGGGCCATTCCGAGTCCGCGGACGAATCTCGCCCACGCCCCACCAAGGCTATAGCCCACCCGCTTTTGGCCATTTTTCCGCTGGGGTTTTGGCACCCGACCTTCGGCGCTAATTTTTGCGCGCTGTGCCTGTGGCCTATTTTTGGCACACGGAGGCCGCCCGCAAAGTCTCGGGCCATTCCGAGTCCGCGGACGAATCTCGCCACGCCCCACCAAGGCTATAGCCCACCCGCTTTTGGCCATTTTTCCGCTGGGGTTTTGGCACCCGACCTTCGGGCGCTAATTTTGGCGCGGCTGTGCCTGTGGCCTATTTTTGGCACACGGAGGCCGCCCGCAAAGTCTCGGGCCATTCCGAGTCCGCGGACGAATCTCGCCCACGCCCCACCAAGGCTATAGCCCACCCGCTTTTGGCCATTTTTCCGCTGGGGTTTTGGCACCCGACCTTCGGGCGCTAATTTTTGGGCGGCTGTGCCTGTGGCCTATTTTTGGCACACGGAGGCCGCCCGCAAAGTCTGGGCCATTCCGAGTCCGCGGACGAATCTCGCCCACGCCCCACCAAGGCTATAGCCCACCCGCTTTTGGCCATTTTTCCGCTGGGGTTTTGGCACCCCGACCTTCGGCGCTAATTTTTGGCGCGGCTGTGCCTGTGGCCTATTTTTGGCACACGGAGGCCGCCCGCAAAGTCTGGGGCCATTCCGAGTCCGGCGGACGAATCTCGCCACGCCCCACCAAGGCTATAGCCCACCCGCTTTTGGCCATTTTTCCGCTGGGGTTTTGGCACCCGACCTTCGGCGCTAATTTTGGCGCGGCTGTGCCTGTGGCCTATTTTTGGCACACGGAGGCCGCCCGCAAAGTCTCGGGCCATTCCGAGTCCGGCGGACGAATCTCGCCCACGCCCCACCAAGGCTATAGCCCACCCGCTTTTGGCCATTTTTCCGCTGGGGTTTTGGCACCCCGACCTTCGGGCGCTAATTTTTGGCGCGGCTGTGCCTGTGGCCTATTTTTGGCACACGGAGGCCGCCCGCAAAGTCTGGGCCATTCCGAGTCCGGCGGACGAATCTCGCCACGCCCCACCAAGGCTATAGCCCACCCGCTTTTGGCCATTTTTCCGCTGGGGTTTTGGCACCCGACCTTCGGGCGCTAATTTTGGCGCGGCTGTGCCTGTGGCCTATTTTTGGCACACGGAGGCCGCCCGCAAAGTCTCGGGCCATTCCGAGTCCGCGGACGAATCTCGCCCACGCCCCACCAAGGCTATAGCCCACCCGCTTTTGGCCATTTTTCCGCTGGGGTTTTGGCACCCCGACCTTCGGCGCTAATTTTGGCGCGGCTGTGCCTGTGGCCTATTTTTGGCACACGGAGGCCGCCCGCAAAGTCTGGGCCATTCCGAGTCCGCGGACGAATCTCGCCCACGCCCCACCAAGGCTATAGCCCACCCGCTTTTGGCCATTTTTCCGCTGGGGTTTTGGCACCCGACCTTCGGCGCTAATTTTTGGCGCGCTGTGCCTGTGGCCTATTTTTGGCACACGGAGGCCGCCCGCAAAGTCTCGGGCCATTCCGAGTCCGCGGACGAACTCTCGCCACGCCCCACCAAGGCTATAGCCCACCCGCTTTTGGCCATTTTTCCGCTGGGGTTTTGGCACCCCGACCTTCGGGCGCTAATTTTGGCGCGGCTGTGCCCGTGGCCTATTTTTGGCACACGGAGGCCGCCCGCAAAGTCTCGGGCCATTCCGAGTCCGGCGGACGAATCTCGCCCACGCCCCACCAAGGCTATAGCCCACCCGCTTTTGGCCATTTTTCCGCTGGGGTTTTGGCACCCGACCTTCGGCGCTAATTTTTGGCGCGGCTGTGCCTGTGGCCTATTTTTGGCACACGGAGGCCGCCCGCAAAGTCTGGGCCATTCCGAGTCCGCGGACGAATCTCGCCCACGCCCCACCAAGGCTATAGCCCACCCGCTTTTGGCCATTTTTCCGCTGGGGTTTTGGCACCCCGACCTTCGGGCGCTAATTTTTGGCGCGGCTGTGCCTGTGGCCTATTTTTGGCACACGGAGGCCGCCCGCAAAGTCTCGGGCCATTCCGAGTCCGGCGGACGAATCTCGCCCACGCCCCACCAAGGCTATAGCCCACCCGCTTTTGGCCATTTTTCCGCTGGGGTTTTGGCACCCGACCTTCGGGCGCTAATTTTGGCGCGGCTGTGCCTGTGGCCTATTTTTGGCACACGGAGGCCGCCCGCAAAGTCTCGGGCCATTCCGAGTCCGCGGACGAATCTCGCCACGCCCCACCAAGGCTATAGCCCACCCGCTTTTGGCCATTTTTCCGCTGGGGTTTTGGCACCCCGACCTTCGGGCGCTAATTTTTGGCGCGGCTGTGCCTGTGGCCTATTTTTGGCACACGGAGGCCGCCCGCAAAGTCTGGGCCATTCCGAGTCCGGCGGACGAATCTCGCCCACGCCCACACCAAGGCTATAGCCCACCCGCTTTTGGCCATTTTTCCGCTGGGGTTTTGGCACCCGACCTTCGGCGCTAATTTTTGGCGCGGCTGTGCCTGTGGCCTATTTTTGGCACACGGAGGCCGCCCGCAAAGTCTCGGGCCATTCCGAGTCCGCGGACGAATCTCGCCCACGCCCCACCAAGGCTATAGCCCACCCGCTTTTGGCCATTTTTCCGCTGGGGTTTTGGCACCCGACCTTCGGGCGCTAATTTTGGCGCGGCTGTGCCTGTGGCCTATTTTTGGCACACGGAGGCCGCCCGCAAAGTCTGGGGCCATTCCGAGTCCGGCGGACGAATCTCGCCACGCCCCACCAAGGCTATAGCCCACCCGCTTTTGGCCATTTTTCCGCTGGGGTTTTGGCACCCCGACCTTCGGGCGCTAATTTTGGCGCGGCTGTGCCTGTGGCCTATTTTTGGCACACGGAGGCCGCCCGCAAAGTCTCGGGCCATTCCGAGTCCGGCGGACGAATCTCGCCACGCCCCACCAAGGCTATAGCCCACCCGCTTTTGGCCATTTTTCCGCTGGGGTTTTGGCACCCGACCTTCGGGCGCTAATTTTGGCGCGGCTGTGCCTGTGGCCTATTTTTGGCACACGGAGGCCGCCCGCAAAGTCTCGGGCCATTCCGAGTCCGCGGACGAATCTCGCCACGCCCCACCAAGGCTATAGCCCACCCGCTTTTGGCCATTTTTCCGCTGGGGTTTTGGCACCCGACCTTCGGCGCTAATTTTTGGCGCGGCTGTGCCTGTGGCCTATTTTTGGCACACGGAGGCCGCCCGCAAAGTCTCGGGCCATTCCGAGTCCGGCGGACGAATCTCGCCCACGCCCCACCAAGGCTATAGCCCACCCGCTTTTGGCCATTTTTCCGCTGGGGTTTTGGCACCCGACCTTCGGGCGCTAATTTTTGGCGCGGCTGTGCCTGTGGCCTATTTTTGGCACACGGAGGCCGCCCGCAAAGTCTCGGGCCATTCCGAGTCCGGCGGACGAATCTCGCCCACGCCCCACCAAGGCTATAGCCCACCCGCTTTTGGCCATTTTTCCGCTGGGGTTTTGGCACCCGACCTTCGGCGCTAATTTTGGCGCGGCTGTGCCTGTGGCCTATTTTTGGCACACGGAGGCCGCCCGCAAAGTCTGGGCCATTCCGAGTCCGGCGGACGAATCTCGCCCACGCCCCACCAAGGCTATAGCCCACCCGCTTTTGGCCATTTTTCCGCTGGGGTTTTGGCACCCGACCTTCGGGCGCTAATTTTTGGCGCGGCTGTGCCTGTGGCCTATTTTTGGCACACGGAGGCCGCCCGCAAAGTCTGGGCCATTCCGAGTCCGCGGACGAATCTCGCCCACGCCCCACCAAGGCTATAGCCCACCCGCTTTTGGCCATTTTTCCGCTGGGGTTTTGGCACCCGACCTTCGGGCGCTAATTTTTGCGCGGCTGTGCCTGTGGCCTATTTTTGGCACACGGAGGCCGCCCGCAAAGTCTCGGCCATTCCGAGTCCGCGGACGAATCTCGCCCACGCCCCACCAAGGCTATAGCCCACCCGCTTTTGGCCATTTTTCCGCTGGGGTTTTGGCACCCGACCTTCGGGCGCTAATTTTTGGCGCGGCTGTGCCTGTGGCCTATTTTTGGCACACGGAGGCCGCCCGCAAAGTCTCGGGCCATTCCGAGTCCGCGGACGAATCTCGCCCACGCCCCACCAAGGCTATAGCCCACCCGCTTTTGGCCATTTTTCCGCTGGGGTTTTGGCACCCGACCTTCGGGCGCTAATTTTGGGCGGCTGTGCCTGTGGCCTATTTTTGGCACACGGAGGCCGCCCGCAAAGTCTCGGGCCATTCCGAGTCCGCGGACGAATCTCGCCACGCCCCACCAAGGCTATAGCCCACCCGCTTTTGGCCATTTTTCCGCTGGGGTTTTGGCACCCGACCTTCGGGCGCTAATTTTGGCGCGGCTGTGCCTGTGGCCTATTTTTGGCACACGGAGGCCGCCCGCAAAGTCTCGGGCCATTCCGAGTCCGCGGACGAATCTCGCCCACGCCCACACCAAGGCTATAGCCCACCCGCTTTTGGCCATTTTTCCGCTGGGGTTTTGGCACCCGACCTTCGGGCGCTAATTTTGGCGCGGCTGTGCCTGTGGCCTATTTTTGGCACACGGAGGCCGCCCGCAAAGTCTCGGGCCATTCCGAGTCCGGCGGACGAATCTCGCCACGCCCCACCAAGGCTATAGCCCACCCGCTTTTGGCCATTTTTCCGCTGGGGTTTTGGCACCCCGACCTTCGGCGCTAATTTTTGGCGCGGCTGTGCCTGTGGCCTATTTTTGGCACACGGAGGCCGCCCGCAAAGTCTCGGGCCATTCCGAGTCCGGCGGACGAATCTCGCCCACGCCCCACCAAGGCTATAGCCCACCCGCTTTTGGCCATTTTTCCGCTGGGGTTTTGGCACCCGACCTTCGGGCGCTAATTTTTGGCGCGGCTGTGCCTGTGGCCTATTTTTGGCACACGGAGGCCGCCCGCAAAGTCTCGGCCATTCCGAGTCCGGCGGACGAATCTCGCCACACGCCCCACCAAGGCTATAGCCCACCCGCTTTTGGCCATTTTTCCGCTGGGGTTTTGGCACCCGACCTTCGGGCGCTAATTTTTGGCGGCGGCTGTGCCTGTGGCCTATTTTTGGCACACGGAGGCCGCCCGCAAAGTCTGGGCCATTCCGAGTCCGGCGGACGAACTCGCCCACGCCCCACCAAGGCTATAGCCCACCCGCTTTTGGCCATTTTTCCGCTGGGGTTTTGGCACCCGACCTTCGGCGCTAATTTTTGGCGCGGCTGTGCCTGTGGCCTATTTTTGGCACACGGAGGCCGCCCGCAAAGTCTCGGGCCATTCCGAGTCCGGCGGACGAATCTCGCCCACGCCCCACCAAGGCTATAGCCCACCCGCTTTTGGCCATTTTTCCGCTGGGGTTTTGGCACCCCGACCTTCGGCGCTAATTTTTGGCGCGGCTGTGCCTGTGGCCTATTTTTGGCACACGGAGGCCGCCCGCAAAGTCTCGGGCCATTCCGAGTCCGCGGACGAATCTCGCCCACGCCCCACCAAGGCTATAGCCCACCCGCTTTTGGCCATTTTTCCGCTGGGGTTTTGGCACCCGACCTTCGGCGCTAATTTTTGGCGCGCTGTGCCTGTGGCCTATTTTTGGCACACGGAGGCCGCCCGCAAAGTCTCGGGCCATTCCGAGTCCGCGGACGAATCTCGCCCACGCCCCACCAAGGCTATAGCCCACCCGCTTTTGGCCATTTTTCCGCTGGGGTTTTGGCACCCGACCTTCGGGCGCTAATTTTGGGCGCGGCTGTGCCTGTGGCCTATTTTTGGCACACGGAGGCCGCCCGCAAAGTCTCGGGCCATTCCGAGTCCGCGGACGAATCTCGCCCACGCCCCACCAAGGCTATAGCCCACCCGCTTTTGGCCATTTTTCCGCTGGGGTTTTGGCACCCGACCTTCGGGCGCTAATTTTTGCGCGGCTGTGCCTGTGGCCTATTTTTGGCACACGGAGGCCGCCCGCAAAGTCTCGGGCCATTCCGAGTCCGCGGACGAATCTCGCCCACGCCCCACCAAGGCTATAGCCCACCCGCTTTTGGCCATTTTTCCGCTGGGGTTTTGGCACCCGACCTTCGGCGCTAATTTTGGCGCGGCTGTGCCTGTGGCCTATTTTTGGCACACGGAGGCCGCCCGCAAAGTCTCGGGCCATTCCGAGTCCGGCGGACGAATCTCGCCCACGCCCCACCAAGGCTATAGCCCACCCGCTTTTGGCCATTTTTCCGCTGGGGTTTTGGCACCCGACCTTCGGGCGCTAATTTTTGGCGCGGCTGTGCCTGTGGCCTATTTTTGGCACACGGAGGCCGCCCGCAAAGTCTCGGGCCATTCCGAGTCCGGCGGACGAATCTCGCCCACGCCCCACCAAGGCTATAGCCCACCCGCTTTTGGCCATTTTTCCGCTGGGGTTTTGGCACCCGACCTTCGGCGCTAATTTTTGGCGCGGCTGTGCCTGTGGCCTATTTTTGGCACACGGAGGCCGCCCGCAAAGTCTCGGCCATTCCGAGTCCGCGGACGAATCTCGCCCACGCCCCACCAAGGCTATAGCCCACCCGCTTTTGGCCATTTTTCCGCTGGGGTTTTGGCACCCCGACCTTCGGCGCTAATTTTTGGCGCGGCTGTGCCTGTGGCCTATTTTTGGCACACGGAGGCCGCCCGCAAAGTCTCGGGCCATTCCGAGTCCGGCGGACGAATCTCGCCACGCCCCACCAAGGCTATAGCCCACCCGCTTTTGGCCATTTTTCCGCTGGGGTTTTGGCACCCGACCTTCGGGCGCTAATTTTTGGCGCGGCTGTGCCTGTGGCCTATTTTTGGCACACGGAGGCCGCCCGCAAAGTCTCGGGCCATTCCGAGTCCGGCGGACGAATCTCGCCACGCCCCACCAAGGCTATAGCCCACCCGCTTTTGGCCATTTTTCCGCTGGGGTTTTGGCACCCGACCTTCGGCGCTAATTTTTGGCGCGGCTGTGCCTGTGGCCTATTTTTGGCACACGGAGGCCGCCCGCAAAGTCTCGGGCCATTCCGAGTCCGCGGACGAATCTCGCCCACGCCCCACCAAGGCTATAGCCCACCCGCTTTTGGCCATTTTTCCGCTGGGGTTTTGGCACCCGACCTTCGGCGCTAATTTTGGGCGCGGCTGTGCCTGTGGCCTATTTTTGGCACACGGAGGCCGCCCGCAAAGTCTCGGCCAATCCGATTCCGGCGGACGAATCTCGCCCACGCCCCACCAAGGCTATAGCCCACCCGCTTTTGGCCATTTTTCCGCTGGGGTTTTGGCACCCGACCTTCGGCGCTAATTTTTGGCGCGGCTGTGCCTGTGGCCTATTTTTGGCACACGGAGGCCGCCCGCAAAGTCTCGGGCCATTCCGAGTCCGGCGGACGAATCTCGCCCACGCCCACCAAGGCTATAGCCCACCCGCTTTTGGCCATTTTTCCGCTGGGGTTTTGGCACCCCGACCTTCGGGCGCTAATTTTGGCGCGGCTGTGCCTGTGGCCTATTTTTGGCACACGGAGGCCGCCCGCAAAGTCTCGGGCCATTCCGAGTCCGGCGGACGAATCTCGCCCACGCCCCACCAAGGCTATAGCCCACCCGCTTTTGGCCATTTTTCCGCTGGGGTTTTGGCACCCCGACCTTCGGGCGCTAATTTTTGGCGCGGCTGTGCCTGTGGCCTATTTTTGGCACACGGAGGCCGCCCGCAAAGTCTCGGGCCATTCCGAGTCCGGCGGACGAATCTCGCCCACGCCCCACCAAGGCTATAGCCCACCCGCTTTTGGCCATTTTTCCGCTGGGGTTTTGGCACCCGACCTTCGGCGCTAATTTTGGCGCGGCTGTGCCTGTGGCCTATTTTTGGCACACGGAGGCCGCCCGCAAAGTCTGGGCCATTCCGAGTCCGGCGGACGAATCTCGCCCACGCCCCACCAAGGCTATAGCCCACCCGCTTTTGGCCATTTTTCCGCTGGGGTTTTGGCACCCGACCTTCGGCGCTAATTTTGGCGCGGCTGTGCCTGTGGCCTATTTTTGGCACACGGAGGCCGCCCGCAAAGTCTGGGCCATTCCGAGTCCGGCGGACGAATCTCGCCCACGCCCCACCAAGGCTATAGCCCACCCGCTTTTGGCCATTTTTCCGCTGGGGTTTTGGCACCCCGACCTTCGGGCGCTAATTTTGGGCGGCTGTGCCTGTGGCCTATTTTTGGCACACGGAGGCCGCCCGCAAAGTCTCGGGCCATTCCGAGTCCGGCGGACGAATCTCGCCACGCCCCACCAAGGCTATAGCCCACCCGCTTTTGGCCATTTTTCCGCTGGGGTTTTGGCACCCGACCTTCGGGCGCTAATTTTGGCGCGGCTGTGCCTGTGGCCTATTTTTGGCACACGGAGGCCGCCCGCAAAGTCTCGGGCCATTCCGAGTCCGGCGGACGAATCTCGCCCACGCCCCACCAAGGCTATAGCCCACCCGCTTTTGGCCATTTTTCCGCTGGGGTTTTGGCACCCGACCTTCGGCGCTAATTTTGGCGCGGCTGTGCCTGTGGCCTATTTTTGGCACACGGAGGCCGCCCGCAAAGTCTCGGGCCATTCCGAGTCCGGCGGACGAATCTCGCCACGCCCCACCAAGGCTATAGCCCACCCGCTTTTGGCCATTTTTCCGCTGGGGTTTTGGCACCCGACCTTCGGGCGCTAATTTTGGCGCGGCTGTGCCTGTGGCCTATTTTTGGCACACGGAGGCCGCCCGCAAAGTCTCGGGCCATTCCGAGTCCGGCGGACGAACTCGCCCACGCCCCACCAAGGCTATAGCCCACCCGCTTTTGGCCATTTTTCCGCTGGGGTTTTGGCACCCCGACCTTCGGCGCTAATTTTTGGCGGCTGTGCCTGTGGCCTATTTTTGGCACACGGAGGCCGCCCGCAAAGTCTCGGGCCATTCCGAGTCCGGCGGACGAATCTCGCCCACGCCCCACCAAGGCTATAGCCCACCCGCTTTTGGCCATTTTTCCGCTGGGGTTTTGGCACCCGACCTTCGGGCGCTAATTTTGGCGCGCTGTGCCTGTGGCCTATTTTTGGCACACGGAGGCCGCCCGCAAAGTCTGGGCCATTCCGAGTCCGGCGGACGAATCTCGCCCACGCCCCACCAAGGCTATAGCCCACCCGCTTTTGGCCATTTTTCCGCTGGGGTTTTGGCACCCCGACCTTCGGGCGCTAATTTTGGGCGCGCTGTGCCTGTGGCCTATTTTTGGCACACGGAGGCCGCCCGCAAAGTCTCGGGCCATTCCGAGTCCGGCGGACGAATCTCGCCACGCCCCACCAAGGCTATAGCCCACCCGCTTTTGGCCATTTTTCCGCTGGGGTTTTGGCACCCCGACCTTCGGGCGCTAATTTTTGGCGCTGTGCCTGTGGCCTATTTTTGGCACACGGAGGCCGCCCGCAAAGTCTCGGGCCATTCCGAGTCCGGCGGACGAATCTCGCCCACGCCCCACCAAGGCTATAGCCCACCCGCTTTTGGCCATTTTTCCGCTGGGGTTTTGGCACCCGACCTTCGGCGCTAATTTTTGGCGCGGCTGTGCCTGGCCTATTTTTGGCACACGGAGGCCGCCCGCAAAGTCTCGGGCCATTCCGAGTCCGCGGACGAATCTCGCCCACGCCCCACCAAGGCTATAGCCCACCCGCTTTTGGCCATTTTTCCGCTGGGGTTTTGGCACCCGACCTTCGGGCGCTAATTTTTGGCGCTGTGCTGTGGCCTATTTTTGGCACACGGAGGCCGCCCGCAAAGTCTCGGGCCATTCCGAGTCCGGCGGACGAATCTCGCCACGCCCCACCAAGGCTATAGCCCACCCGCTTTTGGCCATTTTTCCGCTGGGGTTTTGGCACCCCGACCTTCGGCGCTAATTTTTGGCGCGCTGTGCCTGTGGCCTATTTTTGGCACACGGAGGCCGCCCGCAAAGTCTCGGGCCATTCCGAGTCCGCGGACGAATCTCGCCCACGCCCCACCAAGGCTATAGCCCACCCGCTTTTGGCCATTTTTCCGCTGGGGTTTTGGCACCCGACCTTCGGGCGCTAATTTTGGCGCTGTGTGCTGTGGCCTATTTTTGGCACACGGAGGCCGC
Source organism: Citrus cavaleriei (assembly GCA_030448935.1). NCBI lineage: Eukaryota > Viridiplantae > Streptophyta > Magnoliopsida > Sapindales > Rutaceae > Citrus > Citrus cavaleriei. The sequence goes on from JAUJEM010000188.1 coordinate 58,638, forward strand.
CCGCAAAGTCTCGGCCATTCCGAGTCCGCGGACGAATCTCGCCCACGCCCCACCAAGGCTATAGCCCACCCGCTTTTGGCCATTTTTCCGCTGGGGTTTTGGCACCCGACCTTCGGCGCTAATTTTTGGCGGCTGTGCCTGTGGCCTATTTTTGGCACACGGAGGCCGCCCGCAAAGTCTCGGGCCATTCCGAGTCCGCGGACGAATCTCGCCACGCCCCACCAAGGCTATAGCCCACCCGCTTTTGGCCATTTTTCCGCTGGGGTTTTGGCACCCGACCTTCGGGCGCTAATTTTTGGCGCGGCTGTGCCTGTGGCCTATTTTTGGCACACGGAGGCCGCCCGCAAAGTCTCGGGCCATTCCGAGTCCGGCGGACGAACTCTCGCCACGCCCCACCAAGGCTATAGCCCACCCGCTTTTGGCCATTTTTCCGCTGGGGTTTTGGCACCCCGACCTTCGGCGCTAATTTTGGCGCGGCTGTGCCTGTGGCCTATTTTTGGCACACGGAGGCCGCCCGCAAAGTCTCGGGCCATTCCGAGTCCGCGGACGAATCTCGCCACGCCCCACCAAGGCTATAGCCCACCCGCTTTTGGCCATTTTTCCGCTGGGGTTTTGGCACCCCGACCTTCGGGCGCTAATTTTGGCGCGGCTGTGCCTGTGGCCTATTTTTGGCACACGGAGGCCGCCCGCAAAGTCTCGGGCCATTCCGAGTCCGGCGGACGAATCTCGCCACGCCCCACCAAGGCTATAGCCCACCCGCTTTTGGCCATTTTTCCGCTGGGGTTTTGGCACCCGACCTTCGGCGCTAATTTTTGGCGCGGCTGTGCCTGTGGCCTATTTTTGGCACACGGAGGCCGCCCGCAAAGTCTGGGCCATTCCGAGTCCGGCGGACGAACTCGCCACGCCCCACCAAGGCTATAGCCCACCCGCTTTTGGCCATTTTTCCGCTGGGGTTTTGGCACCCGACCTTCGGCGCTAATTTTGGGCGCGGCTGTGCCTGTGGCCTATTTTTGGCACACGGAGGCCGCCCGCAAAGTCTGGGCCATTCCGAGTCCGGCGGACGAATCTCGCCACGCCCCACCAAGGCTATAGCCCACCCGCTTTTGGCCATTTTTCCGCTGGGGTTTTGGCACCCCGACCTTCGGCGCTAATTTTGGGCGCGGCTGTGCCTGTGGCCTATTTTTGGCACACGGAGGCCGCCCGCAAAGTCTCGGGCCATTCCGAGTCCGGCGGACGAATCTCGCCCACGCCCCACCAAGGCTATAGCCCACCCGCTTTTGGCCATTTTTCCGCTGGGGTTTTGGCACCCGACCTTCGGGCGCTAATTTTGGGCGCGGCTGTGCCTGTGGCCTATTTTTGGCACACGGAGGCCGCCCGCAAAGTCTCGGGCCATTCCGAGTCCGGCGGACGAATCTCGCCCACGCCCCACCAAGGCTATAGCCCACCCGCTTTTGGCCATTTTTCCGCTGGGGTTTTGGCACCCGACCTTCGGGCGCTAATTTTTGGCGCGGCTGTGCCTGTGGCCTATTTTTGGCACACGGAGGCCGCCCGCAAAGTCTGGGGCCATTCCGAGTCCGGCGGACGAACTCTCGCCACGCCCCACCAAGGCTATAGCCCACCCGCTTTTGGCCATTTTTCCGCTGGGGTTTTGGCACCCGACCTTCGGGCGCTAATTTTTGCGCGGCTGTGCCTGTGGCCTATTTTTGGCACACGGAGGCCGCCCGCAAAGTCTCGGGCCATTCCGAGTCCGGCGGACGAATCTCGCCACGCCCCACCAAGGCTATAGCCCACCCGCTTTTGGCCATTTTTCCGCTGGGGTTTTGGCACCCGACCTTCGGGCGCTAATTTTGGCGCGGCTGTGCCTGTGGCCTATTTTTGGCACACGGAGGCCGCCCGCAAAGTCTCGGGCCATTCCGAGTCCGCGGACGAATCTCGCCCACGCCCCACCAAGGCTATAGCCCACCCGCTTTTGGCCATTTTTCCGCTGGGGTTTTGGCACCCGACCTTCGGCGCTAATTTTGGGCGGCTGTGCCTGTGGCCTATTTTTGGCACACGGAGGCCGCCCGCAAAGTCTCGGCCATTCCGAGTCCGGCGGACGAATCTCGCCACGCCCCACCAAGGCTATAGCCCACCCGCTTTTGGCCATTTTTCCGCTGGGGTTTTGGCACCCGACCTTCGGCGCTAATTTTTGGCGCGCTGTGCCTGTGGCCTATTTTTGGCACACGGAGGCCGCCCGCAAAGTCTGGGCCATTCCGAGTCCGGCGGACGAATCTCGCCACGCCCCACCAAGGCTATAGCCCACCCGCTTTTGGCCATTTTTCCGCTGGGGTTTTGGCACCCCGACCTTCGGGCGCTAATTTTGGCGCGGCTGTGCCCGTGGCCTATTTTTGGCACACGGAGGCCGCCCGCAAAGTCTGGGCCATTCCGAGTCCGGCGGACGAATCTCGCCCACGCCCCACCAAGGCTATAGCCCACCCGCTTTTGGCCATTTTTCCGCTGGGGTTTTGGCACCCCGACCTTCGGCGCTAATTTTGGCGCGCGCTGTGCCTGTGGCCTATTTTTGGCACACGGAGGCCGCCCGCAAAGTCTCGGGCCATTCCGAGTCCGCGGACGAATCTCGCCACGCCCCACCAAGGCTATAGCCCACCCGCTTTTGGCCATTTTTCCGCTGGGGTTTTGGCACCCGACCTTCGGCGCTAATTTTTGGCGCGGCTGTGCCTGTGGCCTATTTTTGGCACACGGAGGCCGCCCGCAAAGTCTCGGGCCATTCCGAGTCCGCGGACGAATCTCGCCCACGCCCCACCAAGGCTATAGCCCACCCGCTTTTGGCCATTTTTCCGCTGGGGTTTTGGCACCCGACCTTCGGGCGCTAATTTTGGGCGCGCTGTGCCTGTGGCCTATTTTTGGCACACGGAGGCCGCCCGCAAAGTCTCGGGCCATTCCGAGTCCGCGGACGAATCGCGCCCACGCCCCACCAAGGCTATAGCCCACCCGCTTTTGGCCATTTTTCCGCTGGGGTTTTGGCACCCGACCTTCGGGCGCTAATTTTGGCGCGGCTGTGCCTGTGGCCTATTTTTGGCACACGGAGGCCGCCCGCAAAGTCTCGGGCCATTCCGAGTCCGGCGGACGAATCTCGCCACGCCCCACCAAGGCTATAGCCCACCCGCTTTTGGCCATTTTTCCGCTGGGGTTTTGGCACCCGACCTTCGGCGCTAATTTTTGGGCGCGGCTGTGCCTGTGGCCTATTTTTGGCACACGGAGGCCGCCCGCAAAGTCTCGGGCCATTCCGAGTCCGGCGGACGAATCTCGCCCACGCCCCAAGGCTATAGCCCACCCGCTTTTGGCCATTTTTCCGCTGGGGTTTTGGCACCCGACCTTCGGGCGCTAATTTTGGCGCGCTGTGCCTGTGGCCTATTTTTGGCACACGGAGGCCGCCCGCAAAGTCTCGGGCCATTCCGAGTCCGGCGGACGAATCTCGCCACGCCCCACCAAGGCTATAGCCCACCCGCTTTTGGCCATTTTTCCGCTGGGGTTTTGGCACCCGACCTTCGGCGCTAATTTTTGGCGCGCTGTGCCTGTGGCCTATTTTTGGCACACGGAGGCCGCCCGCAAAGTCTCGGGCCATTCCGAGTCCGCGGACGAATCTCGCCCACGCCCCACCAAGGCTATAGCCCACCCGCTTTTGGCCATTTTTCCGCTGGGGTTTTGGCACCCCGACCTTCGGGCGCTAATTTTGGCGCGGCTGTGCCTGTGGCCTATTTTTGGCACACGGAGGCCGCCCGCAAAGTCTCGGGCCATTCCGAGTCCGCGGACGAATCTCGCCACGCCCCACCAAGGCTATAGCCCACCCGCTTTTGGCCATTTTTCCGCTGGGGTTTTGGCACCCGACCTTCGGCGCTAATTTTTGCGCGGCTGTGCCTGTGGCCTATTTTTGGCACACGGAGGCCGCCCGCAAAGTCTCGGCCATTCCGAGTCCGCGGACGAATCTCGCCACGCCCCACCAAGGCTATAGCCCACCCGCTTTTGGCCATTTTTCCGCTGGGGTTTTGGCACCCGACCTTCGGCGCTAATTTTTGGCGCGGCTGTGCCTGTGGCCTATTTTTGGCACACGGAGGCCGCCCGCAAAGTCTCGGGCCATTCCGAGTCCGGCGGACGAATCTCGCCACGCCCCACCAAGGCTATAGCCCACCCGCTTTTGGCCATTTTTCCGCTGGGGTTTTGGCACCCCGACCTTCGGCGCTAATTTTGGGCGCGGCTGTGCCTGTGGCCTATTTTTGGCACACGGAGGCCGCCCGCAAAGTCTCGGGCCATTCCGAGTCCGCGGACGAATCTCGCCACGCCCCACCAAGGCTATAGCCCACCCGCTTTTGGCCATTTTTCCGCTGGGGTTTTGGCACCCGACCTTCGGCGCTAATTTTGGCGGCTGTGCCTGTGGCCTATTTTTGGCACACGGAGGCCGCCCGCAAAGTCTCGGGCCATTCCGAGTCCGCGGACGAATCTCGCCCACGCCCCACCAAGGCTATAGCCCACCCGCTTTTGGCCATTTTTCCGCTGGGGTTTTGGCACCCGACCTTCGGGCGCTAATTTTGGCGCGGCTGTGCCTGTGGCCTATTTTTGGCACACGGAGGCCGCCCGCAAAGTCTCGGGCCATTCCGAGTCCGCGGACGAATCTCGCCACGCCCCACCAAGGCTATAGCCCACCCGCTTTTGGCCATTTTTCCGCTGGGGTTTTGGCACCCCGACCTTCGGCGCTAATTTTGGCGCGGCTGTGCCTGTGGCCTATTTTTGGCACACGGAGGCCGCCCGCAAAGTCTCGGGCCATTCCGAGTCCGGCGGACGAATCTCGCCCACGCCCCACCAAGGCTATAGCCCACCCGCTTTTGGCCATTTTTCCGCTGGGGTTTTGGCACCCGACCTTCGGGCGCTAATTTTTGGCGCGGCTGTGCCTGTGGCCTATTTTTGGCACACGGAGGCCGCCCGCAAAGTCTCGGCCATTCCGAGTCCGGCGGACGAATCTCGCCACGCCCCACCAAGGCTATAGCCCACCCGCTTTTGGCCATTTTTCCGCTGGGGTTTTGGCACCCCGACCTTCGGCGCTAATTTTTGCGCGGCTGTGCCTGTGGCCTATTTTTGGCACACGGAGGCCGCCCGCAAAGTCTCGGGCCATTCCGAGTCCGGCGGACGAATCTCGCCCACGCCCCACCAAGGCTATAGCCCACCCGCTTTTGGCCATTTTTCCGCTGGGGTTTTGGCACCCGACCTTCGGCGCTAATTTTGGCGCGGCTGTGCCTGTGGCCTATTTTTGGCACACGGAGGCCGCCCGCAAAGTCTCGGCCATTCCGAGTCCGGCGGACGAATCTCGCCACGCCCACCAAGGCTATAGCCCACCCGCTTTTGGCCATTTTTCCGCTGGGGTTTTGGCACCCGACCTTCGGGCGCTAATTTTTGGGCGCGGCTGTGCCTGTGGCCTATTTTTGGCACACGGAGGCCGCCCGCAAAGTCTCGGGCCATTCCGAGTCCGGCGGACGAATCTCGCCACGCCCCACCAAGGCTATAGCCCACCCGCTTTTGGCCATTTTTCCGCTGGGGTTTTGGCACCCGACCTTCGGCGCTAATTTTTGGGCGCGGGCCGCGCAGTGTCGGGCACCGTGGCCTATCCGGCGGACGAATTTTGGCACACGCCCACGAGGCCCACCAAGGCCCGCAGTATAGCCCACCCGCTTTTGGCCATTTTTCCGCTGGGGTTTTGCGCTAATTTTGGCGGGGCGCTAATTTGGGCGCGGCTGTGCCCGTGGCCTATTTTTGGCACACGGAGGCCGCCCGCAAAGTCTCGGGCCATTCCGAGTCCGCGGACGAACCGCCCACGCCCCACCAAGGCTATAGCCCACCCGTTTTTGGCCATTTTTCCGCTGGGGTTTTGGCACCCGACTCGGGCGCTTCGGGCTGGGCGGCTGTGCCCGTGGCCTATTTTTGCACACGGAGGCCGCCGCAAAGTCTCGGGCCATTCCGAGTCCGCGGACGAACCGCCCCCCCACCAAGGCTATAGCCCACCCGCTTTTGGCCATTTTTCCGCTGGGGTTTTGGCACCCGACCTTCGGGCGCTAATTTTTGGCGCGGCTGTGCCGTGGCTATTTTTGGCACACGCAGGCCGCCCGCAATGTCTGGGGCCATTCCGAGTCCGGCGGACGAACTTCGCCCACGCCCCACACCAAGGCTATAGCCCACCCGTTTTTTGGCCATTTTTCCGCTGTGGGGTTTTGGCACCCCAACCTTCGGCGCTAATTTTTGAGCGCGGCTGTGCCCGTGGCCTATTTTTAGCACACGGAGGCCGCCCGCAAAGTCTGGGGTCATTCCGAGTCCGGCGGACGAACTTCGCCCACGCCCCCCACCAAGGCTATAGCCCACCCGTTTTTGGCCATTTTTCCGCTGGGGGGTTGGGGCACCCGACCTTCGGGCGCTAATTTTTGCGCGGCTGTGCCTGTGGCCTATTTTGGCACACGGAGGCCGCCGCAAAGTCTGGGGCCATTCCGAGTCCGCGGACGAACTCGCCACGCCCCCACCAACGCTATAGCCCACCCTATTCTGGGCCATTTTTCCGCTGGTGGGTTTGGGCACCCCGACCTTCGGTGGGCGCGGCTGTGCCCGTGGCCTATTTTTGGCACACGGAGGCTGCCCGCAAAGTCTGCGGCCATTCCGAGTCCGGCGGACGACTCGCCCACGCCCCACCAAGGCTATAGCCCACCCGCTTTTGGCCATTTTTCCGCTGGGGGTTTTGGCACCCGACCTTCGGCGCTAATTTTTGGGCGCGCCTGTGGCCTATATTTTTGCACACGGAGGCCGCCCGCAAAGTCTGGGGCCATTCCGAGTCCGCGGACGAACTCGCCCACGCCCCACCAAGGCTATAGCCCACCCGTTTTTGGCCATTTTTCCGCTGGGGTTTGGCACCCGACCTTCGGCGCTAATTTTGGGCGCGGCTGTGCCGTGGCCTATTTTTGGCACACGGAGGCCGCCCGCAAAGTCTGGGCCATTCCGAGTCCGGCGGACGAACTCGCCCACGCCCCACCAAGGCTATAGCCCACCCGTTTTTGGCCATTTTTCCGCTGGGGTTTTGGCACCCCGACCTTCGGGCGCTAATTTTGGCGCGGCTGTGCCCGTGGCCTATTTTTGGCACACGGAGGCCGCCCGCAGTCTGGGGCCATTCCGAGTCCGGCGGACGAATCTCGCCACGCCACCCCACCAAGGCTATAGCCCACCCGCTTTTGGCCATTTTTCCGCTGGGGTTTTGGCACCCGACCTTCGGCGGCGCGCTGTGCCTGTGGCTATTTTTTGGCACACGGAGGCCGCCCGCAAAGTCTGGGCCATTCCGAGTCCGCGGACGAACTCGCCACGCCCCCACCAAGGCTATAGCCCACCCGCTTTTGGCCATTTTTCCGCTGGGGTTTGGCACCCCGACCTTCGGGCGCTAATTTTTGGGCGCGGCTGTGCCCGTGGCCTATTTTTGCACACGGAGGCCGCCCGCAAAGTCTGGGCCATTCCGAGTCCGGCGGACGAATCTCGCCCCCCACCAAGGCTATAGCCCACCCGCTTTTGGCCATTTTTCCGCTGGGGGTTTGGCACCCCGACTTCGGCGCTAATTTTTGGCGCGGCTGTGCCCGTGGCCTATTTTTGGCACACGGAGGCCGCCCGCAAAGTCTGGGGCCATTCCGAGTCCGGCGGACGAATCTCGCCCACGCCCCCACCAAGGCTATAGCCCACCCGTTTTTGGCCATTTTTCCGCTGGGGTTTTGGCACCCGACCTTCGGCGCTAATTTTGGGCGCGGCTGTGCCTGTGGCCTATTTGGCACACCGAGGCCGCCCGCAAGTCTGGGGCCATTCCGAGTCCGGGCGGACGAATCTCGCCCACGCCCACCAAGGCTATAGCCCACCCGCTTTTTGGCCATTTTTCCGCTGGGGGTTTTGGCACCCGACCTTCGGCGCGCTAATTTTGGCGCGGCTGTGCCTGTGGCCTATTTTTGGCACACGGAGGCCCGCAAAGTCTGGGCCATTCCGAGTCCGGCGGACGAACTCGCCACGCCCCCACCAAGGCTATAGCCCACCCGCTTTTGGCCATTTTTCCGCTGGGGGTTTTGGCACCCGACCTTCGGGCGCTAATTTTTGGCGCGGCTGTGCCGTGGCCTATTTTTGGCACACGGAGGCCGCCCGCAAAGTCTCGGGCCATTCCGAGTCCGGCGGACGAATCTCGCCACGCCCACCAAGGCTATAGCCCACCCGTTTTTGGCCATTTTTCCGCTGGGGTTTGGCACCCGACCTTCGGGCGCTAATTTTGGGCGCGGCTGTGCCCGTGGCTATTTTTGGCACACGGAGGCCGCCCGCAAAGTCTGGGGCCATTCCGAGTCCGGCGGACGAACTCGCCACGCCCCCACCAAGGCTATAGCCCACCCGCTTTTGGCCATTTTTCCGCTGGGGTTTTGGCACCCGACCTTCGGCGCTAATTTTGGCTGTGCCCGTGCCTATTTTTGCACACGGAGGCCGCCCGCAAAGTCTGGGCCATTCCGAGTCCGGCGGACGAACTTCGCCACACCCCCACCAAGGCTATAGCCCACCCGCTTTTGGCCATTTTTCCGCTGGGGTTTGGCACCCTTGGCGACCTTTGGGCGCTACTTTGGCGCGGCTGTGCCCGTCTGGCCTATTCCGAGTCGACACGGAGGCCGCCCGCAAAGTCTGGGCCATTCCAGGGGTCCGTGGACGACTCTTCGGCCACGCCCCCACCAAGGCTATTTTGGCACACGCTTTTGGCCATGCCCGTGGGGTTTTGGCACCCGACCTTCGGCGCTAATTTTTGGGCGCGGATGTGCCCGTGGCCTTTGTTTAGCACACGGAGGCCGCCCGCAAAGTCTGGGGCCATTCCGAGTCCGGCGGACGAACTTCGCCCACGCCCCCCACCAAGGCTATAGCCCACCCGTTTTTTGCCCATTTTTCGGCCATTTTTCCGCTGCAGGGTTTTGGCACCCCGACCTTCGGGCACTAATTTTTGGCGCGGCTGTGCCCGTGGCCTATTTTTGGCACACGGAGGCTGCCCGCAAAGTCTGGGGCCATTCCGAGTCCGGCGGACGAACTTCGCCCACGCCCCCCACCAAGGCTATAGCCCACCCGTTTTTTGGCCATTTTTCCGCTGTGGGGTTTTGGCACCCTGACCTTCGGCGCTAATTTTTGGCGCGGCTGTGCCGTGGCCTATTTTTGGCACACGGAGGCCGCCCGCAAAGTCTGGGGCCATTCCGAGTCCGCGGACGAATCTCGCCACGCCCCCACCAAGGCTATAGCCCACCCGTTTTTGGCCATTTTTCCGCTGGGGTTTTGGCACCCCGCCCTTCGGGCGCTAATTTTTGGCCGCGGCTGTGCCCGTGGCCTATTTTGGCACACGGAGGCCGCCCGCAGTCTCGGGCCATTCCGAGTCCGGCGGACGAACTCGCCACGCCCCCACCAAGGCTATAGCCCACCCGCTTTTGGCCATTTTTCCGCTGGGGTTTTGGCACCCGACCTTCGGCGCTAATTTTTGGCGCGGCTGTGCCTGTGGCCTATTTTTGGCACACGGAGGCCGCCCGCAAAGTCTGGGGCCATTCCGAGTCCGGCGGACGAACTCGCCCACGCCCCACCAAGGCTATAGCCCACCCGCTTTTGGCCATTTTTCCGCTGGGGTTTGGCACCCGACCTTCGGGCGCTAATTTTTGGCGCGGCTGTGCCGTGGCCTATTTTTGGCACACGGAGGCCGCCCGCAAAGTCTGGGCCATTCCGAGTCCGCGGACGAACTCGCCACGCCCCACCAAGGCTATAGCCCACCCGCTTTTGGCCATTTTTCCGCTGGGGTTTTGGCACCCGACCTTCGGGCGCTAATTTTGGCGCGGCTGTGCCGTGGCCTATTTTTGGCACACGGAGGCCGCCGCAAAGTCTGGGGCCATTCCGAGTCCGCGGACGAACTCGCCCACGCCCCCACCAAGGCTATAGCCCACCCGCTTTTGGCCATTTTTCCGCTGGGGTTTTGGCACCCGACCTTCGGGCGCTAATTTTTGGCGCGGCTGTGCCCGTGGCCTATTTTGGCACACGGAGGCCGCCCGCAAAGTCTGGGGCCATTCCGAGTCCGGCGGACGAACTCGCCACGCCCCCACCAAGGCTATAGCCCACCCGTTTTTTGGCCAGCTTTCCGCTGGGGGGTTCTGGCACCCCGACCATCGGGCGCTACTTTATGCGCGCGGCAGTGCCCGTGCCCTATTTTTGGCACCCGGAGGCCGCCCGCAAAGTCTGGGGCCATTCCGAGTCCGGCGGACGAACTCGCCACGCCCCCACCAAGGCTATAGCCCACCCGTTTTTGGCCATTTTTCCGCTGGGGTTTTGGCACCCGACCTTCGGGCGCTAATTTTTGGCGCGGCTGTGCCGTGGCCTATTTTTGGCACACGGAGGCCGCCCGCAAAGTCTCGGGCCATTCCGAGTCCGCGGACGAATCTCGCCCACGCCCCACCAAGGCTATAGCCCACCCGTTTTTGGCCATTTTTCCGCTGGGGTTTTGGCACCCGACCTTCGGGCGCTAATTTTTGGCGCGGCTGTGCCGTGGCCTATTTTTGGCACACGGAGGCCGCCCAAAGTCTCGGGCCATTCCGAGTCCGGCGGACGAACTCGCCACGCCCCCACCAAGGCTATAGCCCACCCGTTTTTGGCCATTTTTCCGCTGGGGTTTTGGCACCCGACCTTCGGGCGCTAATTTTTGGCGCGGCTGTGCCCGTGGCCTATTTTTGGCACACGGAGGCCGCCCGCAAAGTCTGGGGCCATTCCGAGTCCGGCGGACGAATCTCGCCCACGCCCCACCAAGGCTATAGCCCACCCGTTTTTGGCCATTTTTCCGCTGGGGTTTTGGCACCCGACCTTCGGGCGCTAATTTTTGCGCGGCTGTGCCGTGGCCTATTTTTGGCACACGGAGGCCGCCCGCAAAGTCTGGGGCCATTCCGAGTCCGGCGGACGAACTCGCCACGCCCCCACCAAGGCTATAGCCCACCCGCTTTTGGCCATTTTTCCGCTGGGGTTTTGGCACCCGACCTTCGGGCGCTAATTTTGGCGCGGCTGTGCCGTGGCCTATTTTTGGCACACGGAGGCCGCCCGCAAAGTCTGGGGCCATTCCGAGTCCGCGGACGAACGCCGCCCGCCCCCACCAAGGCTATAGCCCACCCGCTTTTGGCCATTTTTCCGCTGGGGTTTTGGCACCCGACCTTCGGGCGCTAATTTTTGGCGCGGCTGTGCCGTGGCCTATTTTGGCACACGGAGGCCGCCCGCAAAGTCTGGGGCCATTCCGAGTCCGCGGACGAACTCGCCACGCCCCACCAAGGCTATAGCCCACCCGCTTTTGGCCATTTTTCCGCTGGGGTTTTGGCACCCGACCTTCGGGCGCTAATTTTGGGCGCGGCGCTGTGCCCGTGGCCTATTTTTGGCACACGGAGGCCGCCCGCAAAGTCTGGGGCCATTCCGAGTCCGGCGGACGAATCTCGCCACGCCCCCACCAAGGCTATAGCCCACCCGCTTTTGGCCATTTTTCCGCTGGGGTTTTGGCACCCGACCTTCGGGCGCTAATTTTGGGCGCGGCTGTGCCCGTGGCCTATTTTTGGCACACGGAGGCCGCCCGCAAAGTCTGGGGCCATTCCGAGTCCGCGGACGAACTCGCCACGCCCCCACCAAGGCTATAGCCCACCCGTTTTTGGCCATTTTTCCGCTGGGGTTTTGGCACCCCGACCTTCGGGCGCTAATTTTTGGGCGCGGCTGTGCCCGTGGCCTATTTTTGGCACACGGAGGCCGCCCGCAAAGTCTGGGGCCATTCCGAGTCCGCGGACGAACTCGCCACGCCCCCACCAAGGCTATAGCCCACCCGTTTTTGGCCATTTTTCCGCTGGGGTTTTGGCACCCGACCTTCGGCGCTAATTTTTGGCGCGGCTGTGCCCGTGGCCTATTTTTGGCACACGGAGGCCGCCCGCAAAGTCTGGGCCATTCCGAGTCCGGCGGACGAACTCGCCACGCCCCACCAAGGCTATAGCCCACCCGCTTTTGGCCATTTTTCCGCTGGGGTTTTGGCACCCGACCTTCGGGCGCTAATTTTTGGGGCGCGGCTGTGCCTGTGGCCTATTTTTGGCACACGGAGGCCGCCCGCAAAGTCTGGGCCATTCCGAGTCCGCGGACGAACTCGCCACGCCCCACCAAGGCTATAGCCCACCCGTTTTTGGCCATTTTTCCGCTGGGGGTTTTGGCACCCGACCTTCGGGCGCTAATTTTTGGGCGCGGCTGTGCCCGTGGCCTATTTTGGGCACGCTGAGGCCGCCCGCACAGTCTGGGGCCATTCCGCGTCCGCGGACGAACTCGCCCGCCGCCCCCACCAAGGCTATAGCCCACCCGCTTTTGGCCATTTTTCCGCTGGGGTTTGGCACCCGACCTTCGGGCGCTAATTTTGGCGCGGCTGTGCCCGTGGCCAACTTTTGGCACACGGACGCCGCCCCCCAAGTCTGTGGCCATTCCGAGACCGGCGGACGAACTCGCCACGCCCCCACCAAGGCTATAGCCCACCCGCTTTTGGCCATTTTTCCGCTGGGGTTTTGGCACCCGACCTTCGGCGCTAATTTTTGGCGCGGCTGTGCCCGTGGCCTATTTTTGGCACACGGAGGCCGCCCGCAAAGTCTCGGGCCATTCCGAGTCCGGCGGACGAATCTCGCCACGCCCCCACCAAGGCTATAGCCCACCCGTTTTTGGCCATTTTTCCGCTGGGGTTTTGGCACCCCCGACCTTCGGGCGCTAATTTTGGCGCGGCTGTGCCGTGGCCTATTTTTGGCACACGGAGGCCGCCCGCAAAGTCTGGGGCCATTCCGAGTCCGGCGGACGAATCTCGCCCACGCCCCCACCAAGGCTATAGCCCACCCGCTTTTGGCCATTTTTCCGCTGGGGTTTTGGCACCCGACCTTCGGGCGCTAATTTTTGGCGCGGCTGTGCCCGTGGCCTATTTTTGGCACACGGAGGCCGCCGCAAAGTCTGGGCCATTCCGAGTCCGGCGGACGAATCTCGCCCACGCCCCACCAAGGCTATAGCCCACCCGCTTTTGGCCATTTTTCCGCTGGGGTTTGGCACCCGACCTTCGGGCGCTAATTTTTGGCGCGGCTGTGCCGTGGCCTATTTTTGGCACACGGAGGCCGCCCGCAAAGTCTGGGGCCATTCCGAGTCCGCGGACGAATCTCGCCCACGCCCCACCAAGGCTATAGCCCACCCGCTTTTGGCCATTTTTCCGCTGGGGTTTTGGCACCCGACCTTCGGGCGCTAATTTTGGGCGCGGCTGTGCCTGTGGCCTATTTTTTTTGGCACACGGAGGCCGCCCGCAAAGTCTGGGGCCATTCCGAGTCCGGCGGACGAATCTCGCCCACGCCCCACCAAGGCTATAGCCCACCCGTTTTTGGCCATTTTTCCGCTGGGGGTTTGGCACCCGACCTTCGGGCGCTAATTTTTGGCGCGGCTGTGCCGTGGCCTATTTTTGGCACACGGAGGCCGCCCGCAAAGTCTGGGGCCATTCCGAGTCCGGCGGACGAACTCGCCACGCCCCACCAAGGCTATAGCCCACCCGTTTTTGGCCATTTTTCCGCTGGGGTTTTGGCACCCGACCTTCGGGCGCTAATTTTTGGCGCGGCTGTGCCTGTGGCCTATTTTGGCACACGGAGGCCGCCGCAAAGTCTGGGGCCATTCCGAGTCCGCGGACGAACTTCGCCACGCCCCACCAAGGCTATAGCCCACCCGCTTTTGGCCATTTTTCCGCTGGGGTTTTGGCACCCGACCTTCGGCGCTAATTTTTGGGCGCGGCTGTGCCCGTGGCCTATTTTGGCACACGGAGGCCGCCCGCAAAGTCTGGGCCATTCCGAGTCCGGCGGACGAACTCGCCACGCCCCCACCAAGGCTATAGCCCACCCGCTTTTGGCCATTTTTCCGCTGGGGTTTTGGCACCCGACCTTCGGGCGCTAATTTTGGCGCGGCTGTGCCCGAGGCCTATTTTTGGCACCCGGAGGCCGCCCGCAAAGACTCGGGCCATTCCGAGTCCGGAGGACGAACTCGCCACGCCCCCACCAAGGCTATAGCCCACCCGCTTTTGGCCATTTTTCCGCTGGGGGTTTTGGCACCCGACCTTCGGGCGCTAATTTTTGGCGCGGCTGTGCCGTGGCATATTTTTGGCACACGGAGGCCGCCCGCAAAGTCTGGGGCCATTTCGAGTCCGGCGGACGAACATCGCCCACGCCCACCAAGGCTATAGCCCACCCGTTTTTTGGCCATTTTTCCGCTGGGGGGTTTTGGCACCCCGACCTTCGGGCGCTAATTTTTGGGCGCGGCTGTGCCCGTGGCCTATTTTTGGCACACGGAGGCCGCCCGCAAAGTCTGGGGCCATTCCGAGTCCGGCGGACGAACTTCGCCCACGCCCCCCACCAAGGCTATAGCCCACCCGTTTTTTGGCCATTTTTCCGCTGGGGGGTTTTGGCACCCCGACCTTCGGGCGCGGCTGTGCCCGTGGCCTATTTTTGGCACACGGAGGCCGCCCGCAAAGTCTGGGGCCATTCCGAGTCCGGCGGACGAACTTCGCCCACGCCCCCCACCAAGGCTATAGCCCACCCGCTTTTGGCCATTTTTCCGCTGGGGTTTTGCCACCCGCACCTTGGGGGGCTAATTTTTGGCGCGGCTGTGCCCGTGGCCTATTTTTGTCACACGGAGGCCGCCCGCAAAGTCTGGGGCCATTCCGAGTCCGGCGGACGAACTTCGCCCACGCCCCACCAAGGCTATAGCCCACCCGCTTTTGGCCATTTTTCCGCTGGGGTTTTGGCACCCGACCTTCGGGCGCTAATTTTTGGCGCGGCTGTGCCTGTGGCCTATTTTGGCACACGGAGGCCGCCCGCAAAGTCTGGGGCCATTCCGAGTCCGGCGGACGAACTCGCCACGCCCCCACCAAGGCTATAGCCCACCGCTTTTGGCCATTTTTCCGCTGGGGTTTTGGCACCCGACCTTCGGGCGCTAATTTTGGGCGCGGCTGTGCCGTGGCCTATTTTTGGCACACGGAGGCCGCCCGCAAAGTCTGGGGCCATTCCGAGTCCGGCGGACGAATCTCGCCACGCCCCACCAAGGCTATAGCCCACCCGTTTTGGCCATTTTTCCGCTGGGGTTTTGGCACCCGACCTTCGGGCGCTAATTTTGGGCGCGGCTGTGCCCGTGGCCTATTTTTGGCACACGGAGGCCGCCCGCAAAGTCTGGGCCATTCCGAGTCCGGCGGACGAATCTCGCCACGCCCCCACCAAGGCTATAGCCCACCCGTTTTTGGCCATTTTTCCGCTGGGGGTTTTGGCACCCGACCTTCGGCGCTAATTTTTGGCGCGGCTGTGCCTGTGGCCTATTTTGGCACACGGAGGCCGCCCGCAAAGTCTGGGGCCATTCCGAGTCCGGCGGACGAATCTCGCCACGCCCCCACCAAGGCTATAGCCCACCCGCTTTTGGCCATTTTTCCGCTGGGGTTTTGGCACCCGACCTTCGGGCGCTAATTTTGGCGCGGCTGTGCCCGTGGCCTATTTTGGCACACGGAGGCCGCCCGCAAAGTCTCGGGCCATTCCGAGTCCGCGGACGAACTCGCCACGCCCCCACCAAGGCTATAGCCCACCGCTTTTGGCCATTTTTCCGCTGGGGTTTTGGCACCCGACCTTCGGCGCTAATTTTTGGCGCGGCTGTGCCGTGGCCTATTTTTGGCACACGGAGGCCGCCCGCAAAGTCTGGGGCCATTCCGAGTCCGGCGGACGAACTCGCCACGCCCCCACCAAGGCTATAGCCCACCCGCTTTTTGGCCATTTTTCCGCTGGGGTTTTGGCACCCGACCTTCGGGCGCTAATTTTTGGCGCGGCTGTGCCCGTGGCCTATTTTGGCACACGGAGGCCGCCCGCAAAGTCTGGGCCATTCCGAGTCCGGCGGACGAACTCGCCACGCCCCCACCAAGGCTATAGCCCACCCGCTTTTGGCCATTTTTCCGCTGGGGGTTTTTTTGGCACCCCGACCTCGGCGCTAATTTTTGGCGCGGCTGTGCCTGTGGCCTATTTTGGCACACGGAGGCCGCCGCAAAGTCTGGGCCATTCCGAGTCCGCGGACGAATCTCGCCACGCCCCACCAAGGCTATAGCCCACCCGCTTTTGGCCATTTTTCCGCTGGGGTTTTGGCACCCGACCTTCGGCGCTAATTTTTGGCGCGGCTGTGCCCGTGGCCTATTTTTGGCACACGGAGGCCGCCCGCAAAGTCTGGGGCCATTCCGAGTCCGCGGACGAACTCGCCCACGCCCCCACCAAGGCTATAGCCCACCCGTTTTTGGCCATTTTTCCGCTGGGGTTTTGGCACCCGACCTTCGGGCGCTAATTTTTGGGCGCGGCTGTGCCTGTGGCCTATTTTTGGCACACGGAGGCCGCCCGCAAAGTCTGGGGCCATTCCGAGTCCGCGGACGAATCTCGCGCCACGCCCCCACCAAGGCTATAGCCCACCCGCTTTTGGCCATTTTTCCGCTGGGGTTTTGGCACCCGACCTTCGGGCGCTAATTTTTGGCGCGGCTGTGCCCGTGGCCTATTTTTGGCACACGGAGGCCGCCCGCAAAGTCTGGGCCATTCCGAGTCCGGCGGACGAACTCGCCCGCCCCCACCAAGGCTATAGCCCACCCGCTTTTGGCCATTTTTCCGCTGGGGTTTTGGCACCCGACCTTCGGCGCTAATTTTGGCGCGGCTGTGCCCGTGGCCTATTTTGGCACACGGAGGCCGCCCGCAAAGTCTGGGGCCATTCCGAGTCCGGCGGACGAACTCGCCACGCCCCCACCAAGGCTATAGCCCACCCGCTTTTGGCCATTTTTCCGCTGGGGTTTTGGCACCCGACCTTCGGGCGCTAATTTTTGGCGCGGCTGTGCCCGTGGCCTATTTTTGGCACACGGAGGCCGCCCGCAAAGTAGATGGGCATTCCGAGTGCGGCGGACGAACGTCGCCACCGCCCCCCACCAGGCTATAGCCCACCCGCTTTTGGCCATTTTTCCGCTGGGGTTTTGGCACCCGACCTTCGGGCGCTAATTTTTGGGCGCGGCTGTGCCGTGGCCTATTTTTGGCACACGGAGGCCGCCCGCAAAGTCTGGGCCATTCCGAGTCCGGCGGACGAATCTCGCCACGCCCCCACCAAGGCTATAGCCCACCCGTTTCTCGGCCATTTTTCCTCAGGGGGGTTGTTTCACCCCGACATTCGGTCGCTACTTATAGGGCGCTGCTGTGCCCGTGGCCTATTTTTGGCACACGGAGGCCGCCCGCAAAGTCTGGGGCCATTCCGAGTCCGCGGACGAATCTCGCCCACGCCCCACCAAGGCTATAGCCCACCCGCTTTTGGCCATTTTTCCGCTGGGGTTTTGGCACCCGACCTTCGGGCGCTAATTTTTGGCGCGGCTGTGCCTGTGGCCTATTTTTGGCACACGGAGGCCGCCCGCAAAGTCTGGGGCCATTCCGAGTCCGGCGGACGAATCTCGCCCACGCCCCACCAAGGCTATAGCCCACCCGCTTTTGGCCATTTTTCCGCTGGGGTTTTGGCACCCGACCTTCGGGCGCTAATTTTTGGCGGCTGTGCCCGTGGCCTATTTTTGGCAAACGGAGGGCGCCCGCAAAGTCTGGGGCCATTCCGAGTCCGCGGACGAACTCGCCACGCCCCACCAAGGCTATAGCCCACCCGCTTTTTGGCCATTTTTCCGCTGGAGGTTTTGGCACCCGACCTTCGGGCGCTAATTTTTGGGCGCGGCTGTGCCCGTGGCCTATTTTTGCCACACGGAGCCCGCCCGCAAAGTCTGGGGCCATTCCGAGTCCGCGGACGAATCTCGCCACGCCCCCACCAAGGCTATAGCCCACCCGCTTTTGGCCATTTTTCCGCTGGGGTTTTGGCACCCGCCCTTCGGGCGCTAATTTTTGGGCGCGGCTGTGCCCGTGGCCTATTTTTACCCGCGGAGGCCGCCCGCAAAGTCTGGGGCCATTCGAGTCCGCGGACGAACTCGCCACGCCCCCACCAAGGCTATAGCCCACCCGCTTTTGGCCATTTTTCCGCTGGGGTTTTGGCACCCGACCTTCGGGCGCTAATTTTGGGCGCGGCTGTGCCCGTGGCTATTTTTGGCACACGGAGGCCGCCCGCAAAGTCTGGGCCATTCCGAGTCCGGCGGACGAATCTCGCCACGCCCCCACCAAGGCTATAGCCCCACCCGCTTTTGGCCATTTTTCCGCTGGGGTTTTGGCACCCGACCTTCGGGCGCTAATTTTTGGGCGCGGCTGTGCCTGTGGCCTATTTTGGCACACGGAGGCCGCCCGCAAAGTCTGGGGCCATTCCGAGTCCGGCGGACGAACTCGCCACGCCCCACCAAGGCTATAGCCCACCCGCTTTTGGCCATTTTTCCGCTGGGGTTTTGGCACCCGACCTTCGGGCGCTAATTTTGCGCGGCTGTGCCTGTGGCCTATTTTTGGCACACGGAGGCCGCCCGCAAAGTCTGGGGCCGTTCCGAGTCCGGCGGACGAACTCGCCACGCCCACCAAGGCTATAGCCCACCCCGCTTTTGGCCATTTTTCCGCTGGGGGTTTTGGCACCCGACCTTCGGGCGCTAATTTTGGGCGCGGCTGTGCCCGTGGCCTATTTTGGCACACGGAGGCCGCCCGCAAAGTCTGGGCCATTCCGAGTCCGGCGGACGAACTCGCCCCACGCCCCACCAACGCTATCGCCCACCCACTTTCTCGCCACTTTTCCGCTGGGTGGTTTGGGCACCCCGACCTACGGGTGCTACTTATTGTGCGCGTCGGTGCCAGTGGCCTTTTTTTGGCACACGGAGGCCGCCCGCAAAGTCTGGGGCCGTTCCAAGTCCGCGGACGAATCTCGCCACCCCCACCAAGGCTATAGCCCACCCGCTTTTGGCCATTTTTCCGCTGGGGTTTTGGCACCCGACCTTCGGGCGCTAATTTTGGCGCGGCTGTGCCTGTGGCCTATTTTGGCACACGGAGGCCCGCAAAGTCTCGGGCCATTCCGAGTCCGGCGGACGAATCTCGCCCCACGCCCCACCAAGGCTATAGCCCACCCGCTTTTGGCCATTTTTCCGCTGGGGTTTTGGCACCCGACCTTCGGCGCTAATTTTGGGCGGCTGTGCCCGTGGCCTATTTTTGGCACACGGAGGCCGCCCGCAAAGTCTGGGGCCATTCCGAGTCCGCGGACGAACTCGCCCACGCCCCCACCAAGGCTATAGCCCACCCGCTTTTGGCCATTTTTCCGCTGGGGTTTGGCACCCGACCTTCGGGCGCTAATTTTTGGCGCGGCTGTGCCCGTGGCCTATTTTTGGCACACGGAGGCCGCCCGCAAAGTCTGGGCCATTCCGAGTCCGCGGACGAATCTCGCCACGCCCCCCACCAAGGCTATAGCCCACCCGCTTTTGGCCATTTTTCCGCTGGGGGTTTTGGCACCCCGACCTTCGGCGCTAATTTTTGGGCGCGGCTGTGCCTGTGGCCTATTTTTGGCACACGGAGGCCGCCCGCTAAGTCTGGGGCGATTCCGAGTCCGGCGGACGAACTCGCCGCCCCCACCAAGGCTATAGCCCACCCGCTTTTGGCCATTTTTCCGCTGGGGTTTTGGCACCCGACCTTCGGGCGCTAATTTTTGGCGCGGCTGCGCCCGTGGCCTATTTTTGGCACACGGAGGCCGCCCGCAAAGTCTGGGCCATTCCGAGTCCGCGGACGAATCTCGCCACGCCCCCACCAAGGCTATAGCCCACCCGCTTTTGGCCATTTTTCCGCTGGGGTTTGGCACCCGACCTTCGGCGCTAATTTTTGGGGGCGGCTGTGCCCCGTGGCCTATTTTGGCACACGGAGGCCGCCCGCAAAGTCTGGGGCCATTCCGAGTCCGCGGACGAACTCGCCACGCCCCCCACCAAGGCTATAGCCCACCCGTGTGGTCGCGATTTTTCCGCTATGGGAGTTTGGCACCCCGACCTACGGGCGCTAATTTTTGGGCGCGGCTGTGCCCGTGCCCTATTGTTGGCACACGGAGGCCGCCCGCAATGTCTGGGCCATTCCGAGTCCGCGGACGAATCTCGCCACGCCCCCACCAAGGCTATAGCCCACCCGCTTTTGGCCATTTTTCCGCTGGGGTTTTGGCACCCCGACCTTCGGCGCTAATTTTTGCGCGGCTGTGCCCGTGGCCTATTTTTGGCACACGGAGGCCGCCCGCAAAGTCTGGGGCCATTCCGAGTCCGGCGGACGAACTCGCCACGCCCCACCAAGGCTATAGCCCACCCGCTTTTGGCCATTTTTCCGCTGGGGTTTTGGCACCCGACCTTCGGGCGCTAATTTTTGGCGCGGCTGTGCCTGTGGCCTATTTTTGGCACACGGAGGCCGCCCGCAAAGTCTGGGGCCATTCCGAGTCCGCGGACGAATCTCGCCACGCCCCCCACCATGGCTATAGCCCACCCGTTTCGTGGACTTTTTTCCGCTGGGGGGTTTTGGCACCCCGACCTTCGGTGGGCGCGGCTGTGCCCGTGGCCTATTTTTGGCACACGGAGGCCGCCCGCAAAGTCTGGGGCCATTCCGAGTCCGGCGGACGAACTTCGCCCACGCCCCCCACACCAAGGCTATAGCCCACCCGATTTTTGGCCATTTTTCCGCTGGGGGGTTTGGGCACCCCGACCTTCGGGCGCTAATTTTTGGGCGCGGCTGTGCCCGTGGCCTATTTTTGGCACACGGAGGCCGCCCGCAAAGTCTGGGGCCATTCCGAGTCCGGCGGACGAACTTCGCCCACGCCCCCACCAAGGCTATAGCCCACCCGCAGATCGGCCAGTTTTCCGCTCGGGGGTTCGGGCACCCCGACCTTCGGGCGCTCATCTTTGGGCGCGGCTGTGCCCGTGGCCTATTTTTGGCACACTGAGGCCGCCCGCAAAGTCTGGGGCCATTCCGAGTCCGGCCGACGAACTCGCCACGCCCCACCAAGGCTATAGCCCACCCGCTTTTGGCCATTTTTCCGCTGGGGTTTTGGCACCCGACCTTCGGGCGCTAATTTTGGCGCGGCTGTGCCTGTGGCCTATTTTTGGCACACGGAGGCCGCCCGCAAAGTCTGGGCCATTCCGAGTCCGGCGGACGAATCTCGCCACGCCCCCACCAAGGCTATAGCCCACCCGCTTTTGGCCATTTTTCCGCTGGGGTTTTGGCACCCGACCTTCGGGCGCTAATTTTTGGCGCGGCTGTGCCGTGTGGCCTATTTTGGCACACGGAGGCCGCCCGCAAAGTCTGGGGCCATTCCGAGTCCGCGGACGAACTCGCCACGCCCCACCAAGGCTATAGCCCACCCGCTTTTGGCCATTTTTCCGCTGGGGGTTTTGGCACCCGACCTTCGGGCGCTAATTTTTGGGCGCGGCTGTGCCTGTGGCCTATTTTTGGCACACGGAGGCCGCCCGCAAAGTCTGGGGCCATTCCGAGTCCGGCGGACGAATCTCGCCACGCCCCACCAAGGCTATAGCCCACCCGCTTTTGGCCATTTTTCCGCTGGGGTTTTGGCACCCGACCTTCGGGCGCTAATTTTGGCGCGGCTGTGCCCTCGGCCTATTTTTGGCACACGGAGGCCGTCCGCAAAGTCTGGGTCCAATCCGGGTCCGGCGGACGAACTCGCCACACGCCCCCACCAAGGCTATAGCCCACCCGCTTTTGGCCATTTTTCCGCTGGGGGTTTTGGCACCCCGACCTTCGGGCGCTAATTTTGGGCGCGGCTGTGCCCGTGGCCTATTTTGGCACACGGAGGCCGCCCGCAAAGTCTGGGGCCATTCCGAGTCCGGGCGGACGAATCTCGCCACGCCCCCCACCAAGGCTATAGCCCACCCGCTTTTGGCCATTTTTCCGCTGGGGTTTTGGCACCCGACCTTCGGGCGCTAATTTTTGGGCGCGGCTGTGCCTGTGGCCTATTTTGGCACACGGAGGCCGCCCGCAAGTCTGGGCCATTCCGAGTCCGGGCGGACGAACTTCGCCCCCACCAAGGCTATAGCCCACCCGTTTTTTGGCCATTTGTCCGCTGGGGGGTTTTCGCTCCCCGACCTTCGGGCTCTAATTTTGGTGCGCGGCTGTGCCCGTGGCCTATTTTTGGCACACGGAGGCCGCCCGCAAAGTCTGGGGCCATTCCGAGTCCGCGGACGAACTCGCCACGCCCCCACCAAGGCTATAGCCCACCCGCTTTTGGCCATTTTTCCGCTGGGGTTTTGGCACCCCGACCTTCGGGCGCTAATTTTTGGCGCGGCTGTGCCTGTGGCCTATTTTTGGCACACGGAGGCCGACCGCAAAGTCTGTGGCCATTCCGAGTCCGGCGGACGAACTCGCCACGCCCCCACCAAGGCTATAGCCCACCCGTTTTTGGCCATTTTTCCGCTGGGGTTTTGGCACCCCGACCTTCGGGCGCTAATTTTTGGCGCGGCTGTGCCCGTGGCCTATTTTGGCACACGGAGGCCGCCCGCAAAGTCTGGGGCCATTCCGAGTCCGGCGGACGAACTCGCCCACGCCCCCACCAAGGCTATAGCCCACCCGCTTTTGGCCATTTTTCCGCTGGGGGTTTTGGCACCCGACCTTCGGGCGCTAATTTTTGGCGCGGCTGTGCCTGTGGCCTATTTTTGGCACACGGAGGCCGCCCGCAAAGTCTGGGGCCATTCCGAGTCCGCGGACGAACTCGCCCACGCCCCACCAAGGCTATAGCCCACCCGCTTTTGGCCATTTTTCCGCTGGGGTTTTGGCACCCGACCTTCGGCGCTAATTTTTGGGCGCGGCTGTGTCCGTGGCCTATTTTTGGCACACGGAGGCCGCCCGCAAAGTCTGGGCCATTCCGAGTCAGGCGGACGAACTCGCCCACGCCCCACCAAGGCTATAGCCCACCCGTTTTTGGCCATTTTTCCGCTGGGGTTTTGGCACCCCGGCCTTCGGGCGCTAATTTTTGGCGCGGCTGTGCCTGTGGCCTATTTTTGGCACACGGAGGCCGCCCGCAAAGTCTGGGCCATTCCGAGTCCGGCGGACGAATCTCGCCCACGCCCCACCAAGGCTATAGCCCACCCGCTTTTGGCCATTTTTCCGCTGGGGTTTTGGCACCCCGACCTTCGGCGCTAATTTTGGCGCGGCTGTGCCCGTGGCCTATTTTTGCACACGGAGGCCGCCCGCAAAGCCCGGGGCCATTCCGCGTCCGGCGGACGAACTCCGCCCACGCCACCCACCACGGCCATATGCTACCGGATTTTTGTCCATTGTTCCTCTGGTGGGTTTTGGCACCCCGACCTTCGGGCGCTAATTTTTGGCGCGGCTGTGCCGTGGCCTATTTTTGGCACACGGAGGCCGCCCGCAAAGTCTGGGCCATTCCGAGTCCGGCGGACGAACTCGCCACGCCCCCACCAAGGCTATAGCCCACCCGCTTTTGGCCATTTTTCCGCTGGGGTTTTGGCACCCGACCTTCGGGCGCTAATTTTTGGCGCGGCTGTGCCGTGGCCTATTTTTGGCACACGGAGGCCGCCCGCAAAGTCTGGGGCCATTCCGAGTCCGGCGGACGAATCTCGCCACGCCCCCACCAAGGCTATAGCCCACCCGTTTTTGGCCCATTTTCCGCTGGGGTTTTGGCACCCGACCTTCGGCGCGCTAATTTTGGGCGCGGCTGTGCCGTGGCCTATTTTTGGCACACAGGCCGCCCGCAAAGTCTGGGGCCATTCCGAGTCCGGCGGACGATCCGCCACGCCCCACCAAGGCTATAGCCCACCCGTTTTTGGCCATTTTTCCGCTGGGGTTTTGGCACCCGACCTTCGGGCGCTAATTTTTGGGCGGCTGTGCCGTGGCCTATTTTTGGCACACGGAGGCCGCCCGCAAAGTCTGGGGCCATTCCGAGTCCGGCTGACGAACTCGCCACGCCCCCACCAAGGCTATAGCCCACCCGCTTTTGGCCATTTTTCCGCTGGGGTTTTGGCACCCGACCTTCGGGCGCTAATTTTGGGCGCGGCTGTGCCGTGTGGCCTATTTTTGGCACACGGAGGCCGCCCGCAAAGTCTGGGGCCATTCCGAGTCCGGCGGACGAACTCGCCCACGCCCCACCAAGGCTATAGCCCACCCGCTTTTGGCCATTTTTCCGCTGGGGTTTTGGCACCCGACCTTGGGGCGCTAATTTTGGCGCGAGGCTGTGCCAGTGGACTATATATGTCACACGGAGGCCCCCCGCAAAGTCTGGGGCCATTCCGAGTCCGGCTGACGAACTCGCCACGCCCCCACCAAGGCTATAGCCCACCCGCTTTTGGCCATTTTTCCGCTGGGGTTTTGGCACCCGACCTTCGGCGCTAATTTTGGCGCGGCTGTGCCCGTGGCCTATTTTTGGCACACGGAGGCCGCCCGCAAAGTCTGGGGCCATTCCGAGTCCGGCGGACGAATCTCGCCACGCCCCCACCAAGGCTATAGCCCACCCGCTTTTGGCCATTTTTCCGCTGGGGTTTGGCACCCGACCTTCGGGCGCTAATTTTTGGCGCGGCTGTGCCGTGGCCTATTTTTGGCACACGGAGGCCGCCCGCAAAGTCTGGGGCCATTCCGAGTCCGGCGGACGAACTCGCCACGCCCCACCAAGGCTATAGCCCACCCGCTTTTGGCCATTTTTCCGCTGGGGTTTTGGCACCCGACCTTCGGGCGCTAATTTTTGGGCGCGGCTGTGCCTGTGGCCTATTTTTGGCACACGGAGGCCGCCCGCAAAGTCTGGGCCATTCCGAGTCCGCGGACGAACTCGCCACGCCCCACCAAGGCTATAGCCCACCCGCTTTTGGCCATTTTTCCGCTGGGGTTTTGGCACCCGACCTTCGGGGCGCTAATTTTTGGCGCGGCTGTGCCCGTGGCCTATTTTGGCACACGGAGGCCGCCCGCAAAGTCTGGGGCCATTCCGAGTCCGCGGACGAATCTCGCCACGCCCCCACCAAGGCTATAGCCCACCCGCTTTTGGCCATTTTTCCGCTGGGGTTTTGGCACCCGACCTTCGGGCGCTAATTTTGGGCGCGGCTGTGCCTGTGGCCTATTTTTGGCACACGGAGGCCGCCCGCAAAGTCTGGGGCCATTCCGAGTCCGGCGGACGAATCTCGCCACGCCCCCACCAAGGCTATAGCCCACCCGCTTTTGGCCATTTTTCCGCTGGGGTTTTGGCACCCGACCTTCGGGCGCTAATTTTTGGCGCGGCTGTGCCTGTGGCCTATTTTTGGCACACGGAGGCCGCCCGCAAAGTCTGGGCCATTCCGAGTCCGGCGGACGAACTCGCCCACGCCCCACCAAGGCTATAGCCCACCCGCTTTTGGCCATTTTTCCGCTGGGGTTTTGGCACCCCGACCTTCGGGCGCTAATTTTTGGCGCGGCTGTGCCCGTGGCCTATTTTTGGCACACGGAGGCCGCCGCAAAGTCTGGGGCCATTCCGAGTCCGCGGACGAACTCGCCCACGCCCACCAAGGCTATAGCCCACCCGCTTTTGGCCATTTTTCCGCTGGGGTTTTGTTTTGCACCCGACCTTCGGGCGCTAATTTTGGCGCGGCTGTGCCCGTGGCCTATTTTTGGCACACGGAGGCCGCCCGCAAAGTCTGGGCCATTCCGAGTCCGCGGACGAACTCGCCACGCCCCACCAAGGCTATAGCCCACCCGCTTTTGGCCATTTTTCCGCTGGGGTTTTGGCACCCGACCTTCGGGCGCTAATTTTGGCGCGGCTGTGCCCGTGGCCTATTTTTGGCACACGGAGGCCGCCCGCAAAGTCTGGGCCATTCCGAGTCCGGCGGACGAACTCTCGCCACGCCCCACCAAGGCTATAGCCCACCCGCTTTTGGCCATTTTTCCGCTGGGGTTTTGGCACCCGACCTTCGGCGCTAATTTTGGGCGGCTGTGCCGTGGCCTATTTTTGGCACACGGAGGCCGCCCGCAAAGTCTGGGGCCATTCCGAGTCCGGCGGACGAATCTCGCCACGCCCCACCAAGGCTATAGCCCACCCGCTTTTGGCCATTTTTCCGCTGGGGTTTTGGCACCCGACCTTCGGGCGCTAATTTTTGGCGCGGCTGTGCCTGTGGCCTATTTTTGGCACACGGAGGCCGCCCGCAAAGTCTGGGGCCATTCCGAGTCCGCGGACGAATCTCGCCCACCCCCACCAAGGCTATAGCCCACCCGCTTTTGGCCATTTTTCCGCTGGGGTTTTGGCACCCGACCTTCGGCGCTAATTTTTGGCGCGGCTGTGCCCGTGGCCTATTTTTGGCACACGGAGGCCGCCCGCAAAGTCTGGGGCCATTCCGAGTCCGCGGACGAATCTCGCCCACGCCCCACCAAGGCTATAGCCCACCCGCTTTTGGCCATTTTTCCGCTGGGGTTTGGCACCCGACCTTCGGGCGCTAATTTTTGGCGCGCTGTGCCCGTGGCCTATTTTTGGCACACGGAGGCCGCCCGCAAAGTCTGGGGCCATTCCGAGTCCGGCGGACGAACTCGCCACGCCCCACCAAGGCTATAGCCCACCCGCTTTTGGCCATTTTTCCGCTGGGGTTTTGGCACCCGACCTTCGGGCGCTAATTTTTGGCGCGGCTGTGCCCGTGGCCTATTTTTTTTGGCACACGGAGGCCGCCCGCAAAGTCTGGGGCCATTCCGAGTCCGGCGGACGAATCTCGCCACGCCCCACCAAGGCTATAGCCCACCCGCTTTTGGCCATTTTTCCGCTGGGGTTTTGGCACCCGACCTTCGGCGCTAATTTTGGCGCGGCTGTGCCTGTGGCCTATTTTTGGCACACGGAGGCCGCCCGCAAAGTCTGGGGCCATTCCGAGTCCGCGGACGAACTCGCCACGCCCCACCAAGGCTATAGCCCACCCGCTTTTGGCCATTTTTCCGCTGGGGTTTTGGCACCCGACCTTCGGGCGCTAATTTTGGGCGGCTGTGCCTGTGGCCTATTTTTGGCACACGGAGGCCGCCCAAAGTCTGGGCCATTCCGAGTCCGGCGGACGAACTCGCCCACGCCCCACCAAGGCTATAGCCCACCCGCTTTTGGCCATTTTTCCGCTGGGGTTTTGGCACCCCGACCTTCGGCGCTAATTTTGGGCGCGGCTGTGCCTGTGGCCTATTTTTGGCACACGGAGGCCGCCGCAAAGTCTGGGCCATTCCGAGTCCGGCGGACGAACTTCGCACGCCCCACCAAGGCTATAGCCCACCCGCTTTTGGCCATTTTTCCGCTGGGGTTTTGGCACCCGACCTTCGGCGCTAATTTTGGGCGCGGCTGTGCCCTGTGGCCTATTTTTGGCACACGGAGGCCGCCCGCAAAGTCTGGGGCCATTCCGAGTCCGGGCGGACGAACTCTCGCCACGCCCCCACCAAGGCTATAGCCCACCCGCTTTTGGCCATTTTTCCGCTCGGGGGTTTTGGCACCCCGACCTTCGGGCGCTAATTATTGGGCGCGGCTGTGGCCGAGGCATGTTGTTGGCACACGGAGGCCGCCCGCAAAGTCTGGGGCCATTCCGAGTCCGCGGACGAATCTCGCCACGCCCCACCAAGGCTATAGCCCACCCGCTTTTGGCCATTTTTCCGCTGGGGTTTTGGCACCCCGACCTTCGGCGCTAATTTTTGGGCGCGGCTGTGCCCGTGGCCTATTTTTGGCACACGGAGGCCGCCCGCAAAGTCTGGGGCCATTCCGAGTCCGGCGGACGAACTTCGCCCACGCCCCCCACCAAGGCTATAGCCCACCCGTTTTTTGGCCATTTTTCCGCAGGGGGTTTTGGCACCCCACCCATCGGGCGCTGATTTTTGGGTGCGGCTGTGCCCGTGGCCTATTTTTGGCACACGGAGGCCGCCCGCAAAGTCTGGGGCCATTCCGAGTCCGGCGGACGAATCTCGCCACGCCCCACCAAGGCTATAGCCCACCCGCTTTTGGCCATTTTTCCGCTGGGGTTTTGGCACCCGACCTTCGGGCGCTAATTTTGGGCGCGGCTGTGCCTGTGGCCTATTTTTGGCACACGGAGGCCGCCCGCAAAGTCTGGGCCATTCCGAGTCCGGCGGACGAACTCGCCACGCCCCACCAAGGCTATAGCCCACCCGCTTTTGGCCATTTTTCCGCTGGGGTTTTGGCACCCGACCTTCGGGCGCTAATTTTTGGGCGCGGCTGTGCCTGTGGCCTATTTTTGGCACACGGAGGCCGCCCGCAAAGTCTGGGGCCATTCCGAGTCCGCGGACGAATCTCGCCCACGCCCCCACCAAGGCTATAGCCCACCCGCTTTTGGCCATTTTTCCGCTGGGGTTTTGGCACCCGACCTTCGGGCGCTAATTTTTGGCGCGGCTGTGCCGTGGCCTATTTTGGCACACGGAGGCCGCCCGCAAAGTCTGGGCCCATTCCGAGACCGGCGGACGAATCTCGCCACGCCCCCACCAAGGCTATAGCCCACCCGCTTTTGGCCATTTTTCCGCTGGGGTTTTGGCACCCGACCTTCGGCGCTAATTTTTGGGCGCGCTGTGCCCGTGGCCTATTTTGGCACACGGAGGCCGCCCGCAAAGTCTGGGGCCATTCCGAGTCCGCGGACGAACTCTCGCCACGCCCCCACCAAGGCTATAGCCCACCCGCTTTTGGCCATTTTTCCGCTTGGGGGTTTTGGCACCCCGACCCTCGGGCCCTAATGTTTTGCCGCGACTGTGCCAGTGTCCTTTTTTCGGCACACGGAGGCCGCCCGCAAAGTCTGGGCCCATTCCGAGTCCGGCGGACGAACTCGCCCACGCCCCCACCAAGGCTATAGCCCACCCGCTTTTGGCCATTTTTCCGCTGGGGTTTGGCACCCGACCTTCGGGCGCTAATTTTGGCGCGGCTGTGCCGTGTGGCCTATTTTTGGCACACGGAGGCCGCCCGCAAAGTCTGGGCCATTCCGAGTCCGGCGGACGAACTCGCCACGCCCCACCAAGGCTATAGCCCACCCGCTTTTGGCCATTTTTCCGCTGGGGTTTTGGCACCCGACCTTCGGCGCTAATTTTGGCGCGGCTGTGCCCGTGGCCTATTTTTGGCACACGGAGGCCGCCCGCAAAGTCTGGGCCATTCCGAGTCCGCGGACGAATCTCGCCACGCGCCCACCAAGGCTATAGCCCACCCGCTTTTGGCCATTTTTCCGCTGGGGTTTTGGCACCCGACCTTCGGGCGCTAATTTTTGGGCGGCTGTGCCCGTGGCCTATTTTGGCACACGGAGGCCGCCCGCAAAGTCTGGGGCCATTCCGAGTCCGGCGGACGAACTCGCCACGCCCCACCAAGGCTATAGCCCACCCGCTTTTGGCCATTTTTCCGCTGGGGTTTTGGCACCCCGACCTTCGGCGCTAATTTTTGGCGCGGCTGTGCCTGTGGCCTATTTTTGGCACACGGAGGCCGCCCGCAAAGTCTGGGGCCATTCCGAGTCCGGCGGACGAACTCGCCACGCCCCCACCAAGGCTATAGCCCACCCGCTTTTGGCCATTTTTCCGCTGGGGTTTTGGCACCCGACCTTCGGCGCTAATTTTGGCGCGGCTGTGCCCGTGGCCTATTTTTGGCACACGGAGGCCGCCCGCAAAGTCTGGGGCCATTCCGAGTCCGCGGACGAACTCTCGCCCACGCCCCACCAAGGCTATAGCCCACCCGTTTTTGGCCATTTTTCCGCTGGGGTTTTGGCACCCGACCTTCGGGCGCTAATTTTTGGCGCGGCTGTGCCTGTGGCCTATTTTTGGCACACGGAGGCCGCCCGCAAAGTCTGGGGCCATTCCGAGTCCGGCGGACGAACTCGCCACGCCCCCACCAAGGCTATAGCCCACCCGTTTTGGCCATTTTTCCGCTGGGGTTTTGGCACCCGACCTTCGGGCGCTAATTTTGGGCGCGGCTGTGCCGTGGCCTATTTTTGGCACACGGAGGCCGCCCGCAAAGTCTGGGGCCATTCCGAGTCCGGCGGACGAACTCGCCACCCCCACCAAGGCTATAGCCCACCCGCTTTTGGCCATTTTTCCGCTGGGGTTTTGGCACCCGACCTTCGGGCGCTAATTTTGGCGCGGCTGTGCCCGTGGCCTATTTTTGGCACACGGAGGCCGCCCGCAAAGTCTGGGCCATTCGAGTCCGGCGGACGAACTCGCCCACGCCCCCACCAAGGCTATAGCCCACCCGCTTTTGGCCATTTTTCCGCTGGGGTTTTGGCACCCGACCTTCGGCGCTAATTTTTGGGCGCGGCTGTGCCTGTGGCCTATTTTGGCACACGGAGGCCGCCCGCAAAGTCTGGGGCCATTCCGAGTCCGCGGACGAACTCGCCCACGCCCCCACCAAGGCTATAGCCCACCCGCTTTTGGCCATTTTTCCGCTGGGGTTTTGGCACCCGACCTTCGGGCGCTAATTTTTGGGCGGCTGTGCCTGTGGCCTATTTTTGGCACACGGAGGCCGCCCGCAAAGTCTGGGCCATTCCGAGTCCGGCGGACGAATCTCGCCCACGCCCCACCAAGGCTATAGCCCACCCGCTTTTGGCCATTTTTCCGCTGGGGTTTTGGCACCCGACCTTCGGGCGCTAATTTTGGGCGCGGCTGTGCCCGTGGCCTATTTTTGGCACACGGAGGCCGCCCGCAAAGTCTGGGGCCATTCCGAGTCCGGCGGACGAATCTCGCCACGCCCCCACCAAGGCTATAGCCCACCCGCTTTTGGCCATTTTTCCGCTGGGGTTTTGGCACCCGACCTTCGGGCGCTAATTTTTGGCGCGGCTGTGCCCGTGGCCTATTTTTGGCACACGGAGGCCGCCCGCAAAGTCTGGGGCCATTCCGAGTCCGGCGGACGAACTCGCCCACGCCCCACCAAGGCTATAGCCCACCCGCTTTTGGCCATTTTTCCGCTGGGGTTTTGGCACCCGACCTTCGGCGCTAATTTTTGGCGCGGCTGTGCCCGTGGCCTATTTTTGGCACACGGAGGCCGCCCGCAAAGTCTGGGGCCATTCCGAGTCCGCGGACGAACTCGCCCACGCCCCACCAAGGCTATAGCCCACCCGCTTTTGGCCATTTTTCCGCTGGGGTTTTGGCACCCGACCTTCGGGCGCTAATTTTTGGCGCGGCTGTGCCTGTGGCCTATTTTTGGCACACGGAGGCCGCCCGCAAAGTCTGGGGCCATTCCGAGTCCGCGGACGAATCTCGCCCGCCCCACCAAGGCTATAGCCCACCCGCTTTTGGCCATTTTTCCGCTGGGGTTTTGGCACCCGACCTTCGGGCGCTAATTTTTGGCGCGGCTGTGCCCGTGGCCTATTTTTGGCACACGGAGGCCGCCCGCAAAGTCTGGGGCCATTCCGAGTCCGGCGGACGAATCTCGCCCACGCCCCCACCAAGGCTATAGCCCACCCGCTTTTGGCCATTTTTCCGCTGGGGTTTTGGCACCCGACCTTCGGGCGCTAATTTTGGCGCGGCTGTGCCTGTGGCCTATTTTTGGCACACGGAGGCCGCCCGCAAAGTCTGGGCCATTCCGAGTCCGGCGGACGAAGCTAATTTTTGGCGGAACTAATATTCTTCCGATACAAATTTCGATTTTCCTACTTTATCCGTTGTTGTCAGACCCGCCTGACACGATCTGCTAACCTTGACTAGGTTCAAGAATGTCAGAAGATAGCGCCCAAGAATTACAGCGATGTTGGGTCCAAAATGCTAATTTTTGGCCGGAACTAATATTCTTCGATACAAATTTTGATTTTCCTACTTTATCCGTTGTTGTCAGACCCGCCTGACACGATCCTGCCTTGCTTGACTAGGTTCAAGAATGTCAGAAGATAGCGCCCAAAAATTACAGCGATGTTGGGTCCAAAATGCTAATTTTTGGCGGAACTAATATTCTTCCGATACAAATTTCGATTTTTCCTACTTTATCCGTTGTTGTCAGACCCCGCCTGACACGATCCTGCCATTGCTTGACTAGGTTCAAGAATGTCAAGAAGATAGCGTTCAAGAATTACAGCGATGTTGGGTCCAAAATGCTAATTTTTGGCCGGAACTAATATTCTTCCGATAAAATTTCGATTTTTTCCTACTTTATCCGTTGTTGTCAGACCCTACAGCGATCTGCCTTGTGACTAGGTTCAGAATGTCAAAATGACGCCCAAGAATTACAGCAATGTGGGTCCAAAATGCTAATTTTGGCCGGAACTTATATTCTTCCGATACAAATTTCCATTTTCCTACTTTATCAGTGTTTGTCAGACCCGCCTGACACGATCCGACCTTGTATTAGGTTCGAATGTCAAGAAGATAGCGCCAAGAAGTACAGCGATGTTGGGTCAAAATGCTAATTTTCGGCAGGAACTAATATTCTTCCGATACAAATTTCAATTTTCCTACTTTATCCGTTGTTGTCAGACCCGCCTGACACGATCCTGCCTTGACTAGAGTTCCAAGAATGTCAAGAAGATAGCGCCCAGAATTACAGCGATGTTGGGTCCAAAATGTAATTTTTAGCCGAAACTGATATTCTCAATAAAAATTTCGATTTTCCTACTTATTACGTTGTTGTCAGACCCACTGACACGATCCTGCCTTGCTTGACTAGGTTCAAGAATGTCAAGAAGATAGCGCCAATAATTACAGCGATGTTGGGTCCAAAATGCTAATTTTTGCCGGAACTAATATTCTTCGATAAAAATTTCGATTTTCCTACTTTATCCGTTGTTGTCAGACCCGCCTGACACGATCCTGCTTGACTAGGTTCAAGAATGTCAAAGATAGCGCCCAAGAATTACAGCGATGTTGGGTCCAAAATGCTAATTTTTGGCCGGAACTAATATTCTTCGATAAAAATTTCGATTTCTACTTTATCCGTTGTTGTCAGACCCGATGTGACACGATAATGCCTTTGAACTAATATTCTTCCGATAAAAATTTCGATTTTCCGTTCAGACCTGAAGATAGCGCTAGGTTCAAGAATGTTAGCGCCCAAATTACAGCGATGTTGGGTCCAAATGCTAATTTTTGGCCGAAACTAATATTCTTCCGATAAAATTTCGATTTTTCCTCTGTCCGTTGTCGGGTTAACCTGACACGATCCTGCCTTACTTGACTAGGTTCAAGAATGTCAAGAAGATAGCGCCCAAATTACAGCGATGTTGGGTTCAAAATGCTAATTTTTGGCCGGAACTAATATTCTTCGATACAAATTTCCCGATTTTTTCTACTTTATCCGTTGTTGTCAGACCCGCCTGGCGATCCTGCCTTGTGACTAGGTTCAAGAATGTCAAGAAGATAGCGCCCAAATAATTAAAGCGATATTGGGTCCAAATGCTAATTTTTGGCCGGAAGTAATATTCTTCCGATACAAATTTCGATTTTCCTACTTTATCCGTTGTTTATCAGACCAGCTGTACGATCCTCCTTGCTTGACTAGGTTGGGAATGTCAAGAAGATAGCGCCCCTTACAGCGATGTTACAGCGACGTTGAGTCCAAAATGCTAATTTTTGGCCGGAACTAATATTCTTCCGGTACAAATTCGATTTTTCCTACTTTATCCGTTGTTGTCAGACCCGCCTGACACGATCCTGCCTTTGCTTGACTAGGTTCAAGAATGACAGAAGAAGCGCCCAGAAGGTACAGCGATGTTGGGTCCAAAATGCTAATTTTGGGCGGAACTAATATTCTCCCGATAAAAATTTCGATTTATCCTACATTATCCGTTGTTGTCAGACCCGCCTGACACGATCCTGCCTTTCTTGACTAGGTTCAAGGATGTCAAAAAAGATAGCGCTTAAGAATTACCAGCGATGTTGGGTCCAAAATGCTTATTTTTGGCGGAACTAATATTCTTCGATACAAATTTCGATTTTTTCCTACTTTATCCGTTTTTGTCAGACCGCCTGACACGATCCTGCCTTGCTTGACTAGGTTCAAGAATGTCAAGAAGATAGCGCCAATAATTCAAGCGACGTTGGGTCCAAAAAGCTAATTTTTGGCCGGAACAAATATTCTTCAGATACATATTTTGATTTTTCCTACTTTATCCGTTGTTGTCAGACCCGCCTGACACGATCCTGCCTTGCTTGACTGGGTTCAAGAATGTCAAGAAGATAACGCCCAAGAATTACAGCGACGTTGGGTCCAAAATACTAATTTTGGCCGTAACTAATATTCTTCCGATACAAATTTCGATTTTTCCTACATTATCCGACATTTGTCAGACCCGCCTGACACGATCCCTACCTTGTGACTGATTAGGTTCAAGAATGTCAAGAAGATAGCGCCAAGAATTACAGCATGTTTGGTCAAAATGCTAATTTTTGCCAGAACTTATATTCTTCCGATAATAATTTCGATTTTTTCATACTTTATCCGTTGTTGTCGGACCCGTCTGACACGATCCTGCCTTGACTGACTAGGTTCAAGAATGTCAAGAAGATAGCGCCCAATAATTAAAGCGACGTTGGGTCCAAAATGCTAATTTTTGGCCGGAAAGTAATATTCTTCCGATAAAAAATTTCGATTTTCCTACTTTATCCGTTGTTGTCAGACCAGCCCTGACACGATCCTGCCTTGCTTGACTAGGTTCCAGAATGTCAAGAAGATAGCGCCCAAGGATTACCGCGATGGTGGGTCCAAAAGGATAATTTTTTGCTGGAACTATTATTCTTCGATACAAATTTCGATTTTTCCTACTTTATCCGTTGTTGTCAGACCCGCCTGACACGATCCTGCCTTTGCTTGGATTAGGTTCAAGAATGTCAAGAAGATAGCGCCCAAGAATTACAGCGATGTTGGGTCCAAATGCTAATTTTTGGCCGGAACTAATATTCTTCCGATAAAAATTTCGATTTTTCCTACTTTATCCGTTGTTGTCAGACCCGCCTGACAAGATCCTGCCTTTGCTTGACTAGGTTCAAGAATGTCAAAAGATAGCGCCTAGAATTACAGCGATGTTGGGTCCAAAATGCTAATTTTTGGCATGAACTAATATTCTTCGATACAAATTTCCATTTTTCATACTTTAACAGTTGATGTCAGACCCGACTGACACGATCCTGCCTTTGCTTGACTAGGTTCAAGAATGTCAAGAAGATAGGGCCCAAGGATTACAGCGATGTTGGGTCCAAAATGCTAATTATTGGCAGGAACTAATATTCTTCCGATAAAAATTTCGATTTTTTCCTACTTTATCCGTTGTTGTCAGCCCGCCTGACACGATCCTGCCTTGCTTGACTAGGTTCAAGAATGTCAAGAAGATAGCGCCCAAGAATTACAGCGATGTTGGGTCCAAAATGCTAATTTTTGGCCGGAACTAATATTCTTCCGATACAAATTTCGATTTTTCCTACTTTATCCGTTGTTGTCAGACCCGCCTGACACGATCCTGCCTTGCTTGACTAGGTTCAAGAATGTCAAGAAGATAGCGCCCAAGAATTACAGCGATGTTGGGTCCAAAATGCTAATTTTTGGCCGGAACTAATATTCTTCCAATACAAATTTCGATTTTTCCTACTTTATCCGTTGTTGTCAGACCCGCCTGACACGATCCTGCATCAAGAATGTCAAGAAGATAGGGCCCAAGAATTACTAGGTTCAAGAATGTCACGGAAAATAGCGCTTCAATAATTCTTCCTGTTGGGATTAAATGCCAGATCCTGCCTGACATGAGCCAAGAAGATCCTGCCCTTCCGATAAAAATTTTGAGTTTTCCTACTTTATCCGTTGCTCAGACCCGCCTGACACGATCCTGCCTTGCTTGACTAGGTTCAAGAATGTCAAGAAGATAGCGCCAAAGGATTACAGCGATGTTGGGTCCAAAATGCTAATTTTTGCCGGAACTAATATTCTTCTGATAAAAATTTCGATTTTTCCTACATTATATCCGTTGTTGTCAGACCCGCCTGACACGATCCTGCTGCTTGCTTGACTAGGTTCAAGAATGTCAAGAAGATAGCGCCCAAGAATTACAGCGATGTTGGGTCAAAATGCTAATTTTTGGCGGGGCACCCGACCTTCGGGCTAATTTTTGGGCGCGGCTGTGCCTGTGGCCTATTTTTGCACGTGAGGGTCAGCTAGCAGTCTGGGGCCATTTCGAGGTCGGCGGGCGAACTTCGCCACGCCCCTGCAAGGCTATAGCCCACCACGTTTTTGGCCATTTTTCCGCTGGGGTTTGGCAGCCCGACCTTGGGCGCTAATTTTTGGGCGCGGCTGTGCCCGTGGCCTATTTTTGCTACGGAGCCGCCCGCAAAGTCTGGGGCCATTCCAGTCCGGACGAACTTCGCCACGCCCCCGCAAGGATATAGCCCACCCGTTTTGGCCATTTTTTCCATGGGGTTTGGCACCCCGACCTTCGAGCGCTAATATTTGGGCGCGGCTGTGCCTGTAGTCTTATTTTGGCACCCGGAGGCCGCCCGCACAGTCCGGGCCCATTCCGAGTCCGGCGACGAGCCGCCCCAACCCCCACCAAGGCCCACCCATTTTTGGCCATTTTTCCGCTGGGGTTTGGCACCAAGACCTTCGGAGGCCATTTTGGCGCGGCTTTGCCTCGTGGTTATTTTTGCACACGGAGGCGCCCGCAAAGTCCTGCACCATTCCAGTCCGCGGGTGACGATCTCGCCCTCGCCCTCTACTCAAGGCTATAGCTCCACCCATGGCCATTTTTCCGCTGGGGTTTGCACCAAGACTCGGGCGCTTATTTTGGGAGCGCTTTGCCCGGGTCTATTTTTGGCACGCGGGAGGCGCCGGCAAAGCTCCCGTATCCACTATTCAAACCGGGCGGATTTATCTCGCCTCTCACTTCCCACCAAGACTATAGCCCCACCTGCTTTGGCCATTTTTCCACGGGTTTTGCACCCGACCTCGGGCGCTTGTTTTTGGGGGCGCCTTTACCTGGCTTATTTTGGCACCATGATCCCGCCCTGTCTCGCACCATTACGAGTCCGGGGCGGGGATGGTCTAACTTCGCCCACCCAAGCGGCATATCCCACCCGGCGTTTGGCCATTTTTCCGCCAGGGGTTTTGCACCACACTTTCGGGCGCTTTATATTTTTATACAAAGCCTTTGCCCGCGGCTTAGTTTTGTGTCCCGAGGCGCCCGAAAGTCTCGGGGCTATTCCGAGTCCGCGATGAATCTCGCCCACGCCCTACCAAGGCTATAGCCTCCACCTGCTTTTGGCCATTTTTCCGCTTGGGCACTTGGCACTGCCTTCGGCGCTAATTTTTCATGCGGCTTGCCTCGCGGCCTATTTTTGGCACCCTGAGGCGCCGCAGTCTCGACCATTCCGAGTCCGCGGACGAACTTTCGCACGCCCCACAAGGGCTAGCCCACCTGTTTTTGGCCATTTTTCCGCTCGGGGTTTTAGCACCCCGACTGGCTTAATTTTGGGCGCGGCTTGCTCTCGGCTTATTTTTTTTTTACACTCGAGGCGCCCTGTAGTCTGGGGCCATTCCGAGTCCGGCGGACGATCCGCCCACGCCTCCCAAACCGCTATAGCCCACCCGCTTTTGGCCATTTTTCCGCTGGAGGGTTTTGGCACCCACCTTCGGGCGCTAATTTTTGTGCGCGGATTTGCACGTGGTTTATTTTTGCACCTGAGGCGCCTATCGCAGTCTCACCCCATCTGAACTCCGCGGATGAAACCCGCCTCGCCTAGCCCACTAAGGCTATTTTCCCCTGGGTCTTCCCACTGTTCAGGCACTAATTTTTGGGTGCGGCTGTGCCCGTGTTCTATTTTGGCACCTTGAGGCGCGCACAAAGTCTGGCCCCATTCCAGTCCGGGCGGGATGACTAATCTCGCCGCGCCTACCAAGGCTATAGCCCACCCTGCTTGCCATTTTTCCGCTGGGGTTTTGGTACCTGACCTTCGGCTTCGGCCCACATGGCTTGCCTCAAGGCTTATTTTTGGCACACACTGAGGCACCTGCAAAGTCTCGTCATTCCGAGTCCGGCGGACGAATCCGCCCGCGCTCTACCAAGTGCTATAGCCCACCCCTTTTTGGACATTTTTCCGCTGGGGTTTGGCACCCCGACCTTCGGGGCATTTTTGGCGCGGCTGTGCCTGCGGCCTATTTTTTGGGCATACGGAGTGCCGCCTTCCGCAAAGTCTCGCCTATTCCGAAGTCCGGCGACGAATCTCGCCACGCCTCTACTACCAGGCTATAGCAGCTCACTTTGGCCATTTTTCCGCTGGGGGTTTTGGTACCCCACCTTCGGGCGCTAATTTTTGGCACGGCAGTGCCTGTGGCCCATTTTTACACACGGAGGTGCTCGCCAAGTCTCGCCATTCCGAGTCCGCGTGGACGAATCTCGCCACGCCCCCAAGGCTATAGCCCACCCGCTTTTGGCCATTTTTCCGCTGGGGGTTTTGGCACCACGACCTTCGGGCGCTATTTTTGGGGCTGCTGTGCTGGGCTTATTTTTGCACACGAGGCCGCTTCCGCATAGTCTGGGGCCATTCCGAGTCCGGCGGACGAACTCGCCCACGCCCCCACCAAGGCTATAGCCCACCCGCTTTTGGCCATTTTTCCGCTGGGGTTTTGGCACCACGACCTTCGGGCGACATTTGGGCAAGGTGTGCCCGTGACCTATTTTTTTGGCACGCTGAGGCCGCCTCGCAGCCTCGGGGCCATTTCGAGTCCGGCGCGGACGAATCTCGCCCCACGCCCCACAAGGGCTATAGCCCACCCGCTTTTTGGGCCATTTTTCCGCTGGGGGTTTTAGCACCACGACTCTTCGGGCGCGACTTTGGGCGTAGCGCTGTGCCCGCGGGCATATTTTTTGCACACGGAGGCCGCCTGCAGTCCCGGGCTATTCCGAGTCCGTGACGCACCCGCCCACGCCCCACCAAGGCTATAGCTCCACCTGTTTGGCCATTTTTCCGCTGGGTTTTGGCACCCACTGGCGCTTATTTTTGGGCGCTGATTTGCCGCGGGCTATTTTTTGGTACATGGAGGCCGCCCGAAGTGTGGGGCTATTCCGAGTCCGGGGCGGATGAACCCGCCCCGCCCCACCAAGGCTATAGCCCACGCTTTTGGCCATTTTTCCACTGGGGTTTTGCACCACCACCTTCGGCGCTTTTTTTTGCGGCTTGCTCCCTGGCTTATTTTTGCACCCCGAGGCGCTCAAAGTCTCGCCCCATTCTCCCGAGTCCGGCGACTTAATCTACCACGCCCCACCAAGGCTATAGCCCACCCGCTTTTTTGGCCATTTTTCCGCTGGGGTTTTGCACTCTGACCTTCGGTGCTAATTTTTGCTGCGGCTTTGCCTGCGGCTCATTTTGGCACACGGAGGTCACCTCAAAGGTCTGGGGCCATTCGAGTCCGGCGGACGAACTCGCCCCACGCCCCACCAAGGCTATAGCCCACCTGCTTTTTGGCCATTTTTCCGCTGGGGGTTTGGGCACCACCTTCGGGCGCTATTTTGGGCGCGGCTGTGCCTGTGGCTATTTTTGGCACACGGAGGCCGCCCGCACAGTCTGGGGCCATTCCGAGTCCGGCGGACGATTTTCGCCCACGCCCACCAAGGCTATAGCCCACCCTTTTTTGGCCATTTTTCCGCTGGGGTTTTGGCACCCTGAACTGGCGCTAATTTTTGGGCACGGCTGTGCCCGTGGCCTATTTTTGGCACACGGAGGTGCCCGCAAAGTCTGGGGCCATTCCGAGTCCGGCGGATTTTCTCGCCCCACGCCCCCACCAAGGCTATAGCCCACCATGGCCATTTTTCCGCTGGGGTTTTGGCACCACGACCTTCGGGCGCTAATTTTGGGCGCGGCTGTGCCTGTGTGGCCTATTTTTTACACACGGAGGCCGCCCGCAGTCTGGGGCCATTCCGAAGTCCCATGGATCGAACTCGCGCCACGCCCCCCACCAAGGCTATAGCCCACCCGCTTTTGGCCATTTTTCCGCTGGGGTTTTGGCACCCCGACCTTGGGGCGCTAATTTGGCGCGGCTGTGCCCGTGGCCTATTTTTGGCACGGAGGAGGCCCAGAAGTCTGGGCCATTCCGAGTCCGGGCGACGAATCTCGCGCCACGCCACCAAGGCTATAGCCCACCCGCTTTTTGGCCATTTTTCCGCTGGGGTTTTGGCACCGGAGGCGACCTTTGGAATCCTCCACGCCCCACCAAGGCGCTAATTTTGCGGCTTGTGCCTCGTGGCCTATTTTTGCACACGGAGGCCGCC
Source organism: Citrus cavaleriei (assembly GCA_030448935.1). Lineage (NCBI taxonomy): Eukaryota > Viridiplantae > Streptophyta > Magnoliopsida > Sapindales > Rutaceae > Citrus > Citrus cavaleriei. Next base: position 98,830 of record JAUJEM010000188.1, read on the forward strand.
TGCAAAACCTGGGCCATTCCGAGTCTGGCGGACGAACTCGCCCACGCCCCACCAAGGCTATAGCCCACCCGCTTTTGGCCATTTTTCCGCTGGGAAGTTTTGGCACCACCCTTCGGCGCACTTTGGGCGCGGCTGTGCCCGTGGCCTATTTTTGGCACACGGAGGATGCCCGCAGTTCTGGGCCATTCCGAGTCCGGCGGACGAACTTCGCCCACGCCCACCAAGGCTATAGCCCACCCCTTTTTGGCCATTTTTCCGCTGGGGGTTTTGCACCTTCTGACCTCGGCGCTAATTTTTGGCGCTGGGCTGTGCCTGTGGCTCATTTTTGCACACGGAGGCCGCCGCAAAGTCTGGGCCATTCTGAGTCCGGCGGATTAAACTCGCCCACGCCCCCACCAAGGCTATAGCCCACCCGTTGGCCATTTTTCCGCTGGGGTTTTGCACCCGACCTTCGGCGCTAATTTTTGGGCGCTGTGTCCGTGGCTATTTTTTGCACACGGAGGCCGCCTGCAAAGTCTGGGGCTATTCCGAGTCCGGCGGACGAATCTCGCCCACGCGCCCACCAAGGCTATAGCCCACCCGCTTTTTTGGCCATTTTTCCGCTGGGGGTTTTGGCACCCCGACCTGGCGCTAATTTTGGGCGCGGCTGTGCCTGCATGGCTATTTTTTGCACACGGAGGCCGCCCGCAGTTCTGGGCCATTCCGAGTCCGGCGGATTTAATCTCGGCCACGCCCACCAAGGCTATAGCCCATCCTGCTTTGGCCATTTTTCCGCTGGGGGTTTTGGCACCCCGACCTCGGCGGCACTAATTTTTGTGCCTGGGTGGCTTATGGCATTTTTGACGTCAGCGCCTGCAGTCTGGGGCCATTCCGAGTCAAAGTGGACGAACCTCTACCACGCCCCACCAAGGCTATAGCCCACCCGCTTTTTTGGCCATTTTTCCAGGGGGTTTTGGCACCACGACCTTCGGGCGCCAATTTTGGCGCGGCTGTGCCTGTGGGCCTATTTTTGCACACGGAGGCCGCCCGCAAAGTCTGGGGCCATTCCGAGTCCGGCGGACGAATCTCGCCCACGCTAACCACAAGGCTATAGCCCACCCGCTTTTTGGCCATTTTTCCGCTGGGGTTTTGGCACCCGACCTTCGGCTTTATTTTAAGGCGCGGCTGTGCTCCGTGGCCTATTTTTGCACACGGAGGCCGCCCGCAGTCTGGGCCATTCCGAGTCCGGCGGATGAACTCGCCCACACGCCCACCAAGGCTATAGCCCACCCGCTTTTGGCCATTTTTCCGCTGGGGTTTTGGCACCCCCGACCTCGGGCGCTAATTTTTGCGCGGCTGTGCGTGGCTATTTTTTTGGCACACGGAGGCCGCCCGCAAAGTCTGGGGCCATTCCGAGTCCAGCGGACAAACTTCGCCCACGCCCCACCAAGGCTATAGCCCACCTTTTGGCCATTTTTCCGCTGGGAGTTTTGGCACCCCGACCTTCGGCGCTAATTTTGGCGCGGCTGTGCCCGTGGCCTCTTTTTGGCACACGGAGGCGCCCGCAGTCTGGGGCCATTCCAGTCCCGCGACAGTCTCGCCCACGCCCCACCAAGGCTATAGCCCACCCGTTTTTGGCCATTTTTCCGCTGGGGTTTTGGCACCCGACCTTCGGGCGTATTTTTTTGGCCTGTGTCAGGGCTCATTTTTGGCACACGGAGGCCGCCCGCAAAGTCTCTGGGGCTATTCCGAGTCCGGCGGACGAATCTCCGGCCAACGCCACCCCAAGGCTATAGCCCACCCGTTTTGTTGCCATTTTTTGGCCATTTTGGCACCCGACCTTGGCGGTATTTTTGCTTTGGGCTGTGTTTGACCTTTTTTTGGCACACGGAGGCCGCCCGCAGTCGGGCCATTCCGAGTCCAGCATGGATGACAAATCGCCGCCCCACCACCAAGGCTATAGCCCACCCGTTTTTGTGGCCATTTTTCCGCTGGGGGGTTTGGCACCCCGACTTCGGGCGCTAATTTTTGGGCGGCTTTGCCCGAGGCTCATTTTTTTGGCACACGGAGCGCCCGCAAAGTCTCAGGCCATTCCGAGTCCGGTGGATTTGTCTCGCCACGCCTACCAAGGCTATAGCCCACCCGTTTTGGCCATTTTTTCCGCTGGGGGTTTTGGCACCCCGACCTCGGGCTTATTTTGGGGGCGGCTGTGTGCGTGGCCTATTTTTGGCACACGGAGGCCGCCTCGCAAAGTTCGGGCCATTCCGAGTCCGGGCGGACGAACTCGCCCACGCCCCACCAAGGCTATAGCCCACCCACCATGGCCATTTTTCCGCAGGGGGTTTTGGCACCCTGACCTTCGGGTTCTAACTTGGGCGCGGCTGTGCCGTGGCCTATTTTTGGCACACGGAGGGACCCCCGCAGTCTCGGGCCATTCCGAGTCCGCTGGATTTGCATCTCGCCCACGCCCCACCAAGGCTATAGCCCACCCGTTTTTGGCCATTTTTCCGCTTGGGGGTTTTGGCACCCTGACCTTTTCGGGCGCTAATTTGCGCGGCTGTGCCTGTGTGGCTCATTTTTTTGGCACACGGAGGTGCCTCGCAAAGTCTCGGGCTATTCCCAGTCCGGCGGATTCTCGCCCACGCCCCACCAAGGCTATAGCTCACCCGCATGGCCATTTTTCCGCAGAGGGTTTTGCACCCGACCTTTCGGAGCTGTTTTTGGGCGCGGCTGTGCCTGGCCTATTTTTTGGCACACGGAGGCACCTCGCAGTCTCGCGCCATTTTGACTCGGAGGACGGTCTCGCCACGCACCCCCAAGGCTATAGCCCACCCGTTTTGTGGCCTTTCCGCTGGGGTTTTGGCGCCCGGCTGACTGGCGGAGTATTTTGGGCGCGGCTGTGCCTGGGTGGCTATTTTTGCACACGGAGGCCGCCCGCAGTGTCGCGCCATTCCGAGTCCGGCGGACGTTGGCCACGCCCACTCTAGGGCTATAGCCCACCCGTTATACTGCCCTTTTTTCATTGGGGGATGAACTTGCACCCGGCCTCCAGGCCGGGTTTTTGGGCGCGGCTGTGCCTGGCCTATTTTTGGCGACGGAGGCCACCGCAAAGTCTCGGGCCATTCCGGAGTCCGCGGACGGTCTCGCCCACGCCACCGAGGCTATAGCCCACCATTTTTGGCCATTTTTCCGCTGGGGGTTGGTGGCACCATGACACTGCCGGGCTTATTTTGGCGAGGCTGTGCCCATGGTTTATTTTTACACACGGAGGCCGCCTGCAAAGTCTCGGCCATTCCGAACCTGGCGGACCAGACTTCGCCACGCCCCCTCAAGGCTATAGCCCACCTTTTTAATTTTTCCGCTGGGGTTTTTGCTTTTGACCTTGAGCTTTATTTTTGGGCTGGGCTTGCCTCATGGCTTATTTTTGCACACGGAGGCCGCCCGAAAGTCTCGGGCCATTCTCCGAGTCCGCGGGACGTAATTTCGCCAACGCCCCACCAAGGCTATAGCCCACTCCATTTTTTTTGGCCATTTTTCCGCTGGGGGTTTTGGCACCTCACCTTCGGACGCTAATTTTGGGCGCGGCAGTGCCTGGGGCTATTTGGCACGCTGAGCGCCCCGCAGTCTCGGGTCATCTGAGACCGGGCGGAACTTCGCCAACGCCCCCCACCAAGGCTATAGCCCACCCGTTTTTTGGCCATTTTTCCGCTGGGGGGTTTTGGCACCCCGACCTTTGGGCGCTAATTTTTGGGCGCGGCTGTGCCCGAGGCCTATTTTTGGCACACGGAGGCCGCCCGCAAAGTATCGGCGCATTCCGAGTGTGGCGGACGAACTTCGCCCACGCCCCCCACCAAGGCTATAGCCCACCCGTTTTTTGGCCATTTTTCCGCTGGGGGGTTTCGGCACCCCGACCTTCGGGGCTACCCTTTTTAAGGCCGCGCTGTGCCCGGGCCTATTTTGGCACACGGAGGTCGTCAGCAAAGTCTCGGGCCACCTGGTCCGGCGGACGAACCGCCCACGCCCACCAAGGCTATAGCCCACCCGCTTGCCATTTTTCCGCTGGGGTTTTGGCACCGACCTTCGAGCATTTTTGGCGCGAGAGTGCCTGGGCAGGTTTTGGCACACGGAGGCCGCCCCCGCAAGTCCGGGGCCCGAAAGTCGGCGGCAGAACTTACCACGCCCACCAAACCTATAGCCCACCCGCTTTCGCCATTTTTCCGCTGGGGATTTGGCACCGACCTCGGGCGCCACTTTTGGCGGCAGTGCCCGTGGCCTATTTTGGCACACGAGGCCGCCCGCAGTGCCCCTCAAGAGCCAGTCCGGGCGGACGAATCTCGCCCACGCCCAACCAAGGCTATAGCCCACCCTTTTGGCCATTTTTCCATGGGGTTTTCACCACCTTCGGGCGCCACTTTGGCGCGGCTGTGCTCACTATTTTTTTTTTTGGCACACGGAGACTGGCCGAAAGTCTCGGCCATTCCAGTCCATGGCGGATTTCGCCCCACGCCCCCACCAAGGCTATAGCCCACCCATTTTTGGCCATTTTTCCAGGGGGGGTTTTGGTACCTGACCTTCGGGCGCTAATTTTTGGGCGCAGCTGTGCCTTCTGGCCTATTTTTTGGCACACGGAGGCCTCGCAAGAAGTCTGGGCCATTCCGAGTCCGGCGACGAATCCGCCACGCCCACCTCCAAGGCTATAGCCCACCCGCTGGGCTACTTTTCCACTGGCTTTACCCGACTATCGGGCGCTAATTTTTTCGGCGTTCTGCCCGGCTGTTTATTTTTGCACACGGAGGCTGACCCGCAAAGTTCGGCCACTGAGCACGGCGGACGACCCGCTCACGCCCACTTCAAGGCTATATTCCACCCGCTGACCATTTTTCCGCTGTTTTTGCACCACTGGCGCTAATTTTTGCGCAAGCAGTTCGTGGCCTATTTTTGGCACACGGAGGCCGCCCGCAAAGTCTGGGGCTATTCCGAGTCCGCGGACGAATCTCGCCCACGCCCCACCAAGGCTATAGCCCACCCGCTTTTGGCCATTTTTCCGCTGGGGTTTTGGCACCCCGACCTTCGGCGCTAATTTTTGGCGCTGTGCCTGTGGCCTATTTTTGGCACACGGAGGCCGCCCGCAAAGTCTGGGGCATTCCGAGTCCGGCGGACGAATCTCGCCACGCCCCACCAAGGCTATAGCCCACCCGCTTTTGGCCATTTTTCCGCTGGGGTTTTGGCACCCGACCTTCGGGCGCTAATTTTGGGCGCGCTGTGCCTGTGGCCTATTTTTGCACACGGAGGCCGCCCGCAGTCTGGGGCCATTCCGAGTCCGCGGACGAACTCGCCCACGCCCCACCAAGGCTATAGCCCACCCGCTTTTGGCCATTTTTCCGCTGGGGTTTTGGCACCCCGACCTTCGGCGCTAATTTTTGGCGCGCTGTGCCTGTGGCCTATTTTTGGCACACGGAGGCCGCCCGCAAAGTCTGGGCCATTCCGAGTCCGCGGACGAATCTCGCCCACGCCCCACCAAGGCTATAGCCCACCCGCTTTTGGCCATTTTTCCGCTGGGGTTTTGGCACCCCGACCTTCGGGCGCTAATTTTGGGCGCGGCTGTGCCTGTGGCCTATTTTTGGCACACGGAGGCCGCCCGCAAAGTCTGGGGCCATTCCGAGTCCGGCGGACGAACTCGCCACGCCCCACCAAGGCTATAGCCCACCCGCTTTTTTGGCCATTTTTCCGCTGGGTTTTGGCACCTGACCTTCGCGCCACTTGTTCGCGGCAGTGCCCGTGGGCCTATTTTTGCACACGGAGGCCACCCGCAGTCTGGGACACCCGAGTCCGGCGGGACGAACCTCGCCCACGCCACCAAGGCTATTGCCCACCCCTTTTTTGGCCATTTTTCCGCAGGGGGAGCTGGCACCCGACCTTGGCGCTAACTCGGGCGCGGGCTGTGTCCGTGGCTATTTGGCACACGGAGGCGCCTCCCGCAGTCTGGCTCCCGAGCGGGCGGACATCCGCCCACGCCCCACCAAGGCTATAGCCCCCCGCTTTTTTGGCCATTTTTCCGCTGGGGGTTTTGGCACCCCGACTTCGGGCGCTAATTTTTGGCGTGCTGTGCCTGCCTATTTTTTGCACACACGGATGCCGCCCCACAGTGCCGGGGGCTATGGAAAGTGCGCGGACAACCTCGCCCCACGCCCCACCAAGGCCGTAGCTCACCACCTTTTGGCCATTTTTCCGCTGGGGCTTCGCACCCCGACCTTCTCGGGCGCTAATTTTTGGGCGCGCTGTGCCTGGCCTATTTTTGCGATAAAGGAGGCTGCCCAAAGTCTCGGGACATTCCGAGTCCGGCGACGAATCTCGCCCCACGCCACTCAAGGTCAGAGCCCACCCGCTTTTGGCCATTTTTCCGCTGGGGTTTTGGCACCCGACCTGGTGTGCTAATTTTTGGCGCAGCTGCGCCCATGGGTTTTTTGGCACACGGAGGCTGCCCGTAAAGTCTCGGGCCATTTCGGAGTGCAGCGACGACCGCCCCACGCCCTACCACCGCCGTATAGCTCCACGCTTTTGGCCATTTTTCCGGGGCAATGGCACCCTGACCTTTCGGGTGCTAATTTTTGCATGCTGTGCCCGTGGGCCTATTTTTTGGAGACACAGAGGTCGCCCCACAAAGTCTCGGGATACCAGTCCGGCGGACGCAACTTCGCCCACGCCCAAACCAAGGCTATAGCCCACCTGCTTTTTGACATTTTTCCGCTTGGGGTTTTGGTAACCTGACTTCGGCGCTAATTTTGGCGCTGGCTGTGCCGGCCTATTTTTGCACCGGGAGGCTGCCCGCAAAGTCTGGGGCTATTCCGAACCGGGCGGACGGTCTCGCCCACGCCCCCACCAAGTGCTATAGCCCACACCATGGGCTATTTCCATGGGGTTTGGCACCTGACCTTCGGGCGCGACTTTGCAAAGGGTTGCGCCTCGTGGGCTCTATTTTTGGCACACACGGAGGCCGCCCGAAAGTCTGGGCCATGGAACCGGCGATCACTCGCCCACGCCCACCGCTATAGCCAACCTGCTGGGCCATTTTTCCGCTGGGGCTTGACCCCGACCTTCGGGAGCTACTTTGCTGCTGTGCCTGTGGCCTATTTTGGCACACGGAGGACGCCCGCAAAGTCTCGGGCCATTCCGAGTCCGCGGACGAATCCCGCCAACGCCCCACCAAGGCTATAGCCCACCCTTTTTTTGGCCATTTTTCCGCTGGGGGGTTTGGCACCCCGACCTTCTGGAACTAATTTTTGGGTGCGGCTGTGCCCTGGCCTATTTTTGGCACACGGAGGCTGCCCGCAGTGCCCTGGGCCATTCAGAGGCAAGTGGGACGGTCCGCCCACCGCTGCACCAAGGCTATAGCCCACCATGGCCATTTTTCCGCTGGGGTTGGCACCGACCTGGCGCGACTTTTGGGCGCGGCTGGAAGTTTGGCTGCTATTTTTGGTATACGGAGGCGCCCCGCAGTCTCACATTCCGTGTCCGCGGACGAACTCGCCCACGCCCCACCAAGGCTATAGCTCACCCACTTTTGGCCATTTTTCCGCTGGGGTTTGCATTTCCGACCTTCGGGCGCTAATTTTTGCTGAGCAGTTCGTGGGTCATTTTTTTGCCACAGAGGCTGCCCGCAAAGTCTCGGCTATTCTGAGTTCAAGTGACGAACTCGCCCACGCCCCACCAAGGCTATAGCCCACCCGCTTTTGGCCATTTTTCCGCTGGGGTTTTGGCACCCGACCTTCGGGCGCTAATTTTGGCGCGCTGTGCCTGTGGCCTATTTTTGGCACACGGAGGCCGCCCGCAGTCTCTGGGGCCATTCCGAGTCCGGCGGACGAATCTCGCCCACGCCCACCAAGGCTA
>JAUJEM010000189.1:0-33395 GCA_030448935.1 Citrus cavaleriei
ACAACATGGGCGGATGAAATAGTCACTGAGAGGAGAACTATAGCTGAAAGAATGATAGTTCGGCCAGTGTCTCCGCATCGATTTCAAGTTATAGGCGGTGGGCTTAAGGAAGGTTTGGTTGACTTGCAAAAGAGAACTTGCACCTGCAGAGTGTTTCAGCTTGATCAGCTTGTATGTGCTCATGCAATTGCGGCGTGTCTAACACACTGGGTGAATTTTATTAACCTTTGCTCGGAATTTTACATTACAGAATCGTTGGCGATGGCTTATGCACAACCAGTAGAGCCAGTTGGTGATGTGGCTTATTGGGAAGTTCCAGATGAAATTCAAGAGATGCAAGTATACCCACCAGTTGAGGCACCACCACCTGGCCGTCGTAAAGAGCTCGAATACCTCTACCGGGCGAGGACGTTAACCGCGGATCAGTAAGATGCGGGCGGTGTCATGAATCGGGCCATAATCGTAGCGATGTAAGAATCCCATTGCGTCGACTAAGTTAGTTGTTTTTGTGTTTCGTTGGTTAAAACTGTTATTGTTTTTCGTGTATTGTACACTTATATGTCATAAAACTTTATTTTTTTTTTAATATTAAAATATGAGCATTAAAATTATATAAACTTAAGTGCGCAAATTAAAATAAAAATTCAAGTTTCAACATTCAAATTACTACAACAGTTTACAATACAATATCGTCATTAAATATGTCAACCGCAATCTTCTTTCTAAAGTACTCCACATGACTAGCGTTAAACTTCAATCTAAGCCCGAACATTAAATACATCGTAACCATCAATATAAAAACACCGCAATCGCCAGTTCCGGACTCTTGTTGTGGCGCGCTCTTAACTGCGATAACTTTCCAGGGGTCTGCACTCCACAACTCAGGTCAGATGTTGTAGAAGCCAACATATTCCAACCATCGAGGGAATATAACTTCAAGTGGCTTGAATTTCAACTTGTACCTTTTGTCGTCGCGAAATGTGAGTAATGAGTCATAAATTCATACTTTGTTTTTCCGAAAGTCAACTCGTGCTACTACTCAATGCGCGCCGTCCAAGTTAACAGGGATGAGCAACTGTATATAAAAATTGAAAAACATGTTCGTTATATATGAAATTGAAATACAACCAAGAAAAAGCGACAACTTGGATATTTTAATTATGGAGTATGTGAAATGCAATAAAATACATACCATATCGACATCCGTCATTGATTTGGACATTGTGTGTTGTCGCCACAAAGATAACTATTCAAGCGGTCGTCGAATACTAATGAATCGACCACACAATCCTCGTTGTTCCATAACTGATTCAAGAACACCTAGTACAGAGATAACCGAGAAATGCATAAATTAACAAAACTTAAAGGCAATAATTAAAAAAACATAAATAGTATTTATAAGTTTTGTCGGCACGTTACCAAAAAAAAAGTGTCAGTATGTGTGACACGTTGAACTAAGGCATTCGGATACTGCCGTTATTTCTCGCTAATCAAGCGGAGATACTCGTGAATATGCTGTTGAGAAACAGAAACATTACGATTTAAAAGATAAAATTTATACACAAATCCACAACACTCAAAGAACTTCGAAAATATAATTACCTCATCGCCTAGCCATCCCATCGAAGTTAGACCCAAAAGTATTTGAAAGAATGACCGCGGGTGCTGGACTCTCTGAACCACTGTCATATCACCAGCGAACCATCGATCAAACTCAGCAAACAGACTAGAATCCTCCAATCCTCTCAGTGGATTTATATCTACACTTGTATTCATGTCTTGGGCATGGTCCATGATTTGGGGTCGAGGTATAGGCCGGGCGTTCTTTCCTCGTCTGAGTGGAGGAATCATGTAAGGACTGTTATAAACATACGACGGTATGTACGAGCGGCCGAACTTACTAATGCCCGGAGGCACCTCAGGGAACACCTGCACGCTCTCCCCACTAACATCCCCGTAGAAACTATACAATGACATGGGCGTAGACAAATTTTGATTGCCCACGTTAGTATACACTCCATAGTCATCCGGGGCCTGTCCATTCGCCAAGATGAACATATTAAACAACTATTAAATTAAAAGTTAAACGAACATAATTATTAAATTTAATTATGCTCACCGCATACGAGCGTCCGGTGGGAGAATCCTTATTTGGACGTGTAGAAAAGGTGTCGATAAAGCCAACCACGGTTTCTTTAAAATCTTTTAATTCCGACTTCAATTCATACACGTTACGATCAATCTTATCCAGCCGTCGTCGCACGTAATCATTAAACTGCTTTGTCCTCGACTATTACAAAAGAAAATAAGTAAATCTTTAGAATAACAGTAAAACAATAATGATTAATAAAAGAAGAATATCGTATATTATTTATAATCTCATAATCATGTGCGTCATCAGAGTCGGCATGTGTCTGCTCCTGGTGGTCATCAACAGCCACCTCATCCTCAGAAGTGTCATGACGCTGCTCTGGTGTTGGGTTTGGTAGCTCGTCATGATCGTCTGATTGCCTTGAAACCGACGGCATCACATTGATTGAGGGTTGGTGCTGTATCAAGTATCATTTCAAATTAGTAAATGAAAAGTCAAAAATTTCAATTAAATATAATTTATAGTACTTAGATTTATAACCGACCTTATGAACCCAGTCTGGAATGCTTGGCATGTAATCCTTCACAGTGAGCCAATATTTTCTGCTACTCTCCTTTGAATTTGGCTCAAGGGTTTGTAAAACGTCCCCCTGCCATAAATTCAATTGAAAATTTTAAGTATACATAACTTAAATTTAGTAAAGTTAAAAAAATAACTAATACATATTACTTACAATACGAGATTCGTATTTGAAGAACGAATAAACCTCAGCAAAGTTGATTCTCGAAGACGCCATGGGCTTCCATTGCACGATGCGGGGAATCTTGTTCTTCGTTTTCACGACCCATGTTGACGGCAAACCTCCGATCGCTTCGTAAATCCAAGCTTGCAACAACCAAAGTGAAAAACCTATTAACACATCTATCAAATATTTAATACTATAAAACTTATTAATAAACAAAAAAACAACGCACCTGAACCCCGGACGTAAAGCCGTAAAGATTGTACTTTTCAATGTTATGATCTGGGTTTTTCAACCGAGTCGTCTTAAATTTCTCGTCTTTCTCGAACAGTGCATCATCAAGACTATCGTATACCATTTCCCACGACACAATACCCCATGAACGGTTTCGGAAGTACTATATATCATCAACTTCGTTAAGCCAATCGAAATTGATTTGACAGTGATTTTTTCTTGCATTTAGTACTCTGTCAGCAAAATAAAAGAGCGCAATCTTTAATGCGTCCATATCGTCCATTTCCTCGAATTTCAACTCCTTAAATAATGCATCGAATTCCTTAACATTGATCTTGCGATGCACACCACCAAAATACGTTTTCCGTAGCCTATCCACTTTTTTGTCATCACTTAGTTCGGTATCAACACCATACGAAAGTCCAGTAACCAAGCATCATTCTACAATTGACAAGCGAATCAAATGCTCACCAATTTGAAACCATAACTGATCCTCACGGCTATCTTCTTCATGGGCCACTTGCCTCAGTAAAAGATTGTGCAAAATTACCCCACTAAATGAAAAACTTCGACACTCCAAGAAATGCCCAAATATATCCTTCTTGAACATATTCAACTGCCGCTTTGTTAATTTTTCCTCGATGACTTTTACGACTGAAGATAACTTACACATGCTCGAAATTCGACCAGGAAAGTGATCGGCATAACCAAAATACATCTTGCCTACTTCGATATCCGGTGATTCTGATTTCGCCATGTATCTGTAATATTTATAAAATTATTGCATTGCATTTACAGCAAAAAAAAAAAATTGACTTATCAAAAAAAAAATACCACTGTAATTTTTTGTGCGACAGAGCCATGTTGTCGCACCAAAATTGGTGCGGTAGCAATGCAGTTGCCGCACCAAATTGGTGCGACAGCAAGCTTGCTGTCGCACCAATTTGGTGCGGCAATGGCCCGCACGCCGCGAGTCAGCTGTCCATCAAACGCGCGCGCGCCTCCTCCCCCACCCAAAATTCCCCACATCATTTCCCAATTCAATCTACTCCCAACACAATAACAATCACCACAAACACCACCACCATTATTCTCAAACTACAACCATTATTAATCTAAAATTTCATTTTAAATTAATGAAAATAAGTTAAATGGCTAACCTAGGTTTTGTTGAATGGAGGGGTGATGTTGCCGCCGATGATGGGTGATGTTGCCGCCGACGAAGGGTGATGTTGCCGCCGATGATGGGTGATGTTGCCGCCGACGAAGGGTGATGTTGCCGCCGCTGATGGGTGTGCCGATGATAGGTGTTTGTTTGGCTTGGGAGAGATGCGTGAAAGGGAGAGATGAGGGAGAGGGGTATTTTGGTCTCAAAGGGTCTTTTATGGATAATGTTGATAGAAATTTATTTGGGGGGTTAAGATGAAAAAAACCAAAATATTTATGGTTATTAGTGTAAATTTCCCAATAATAAGTGACATTGTGTTTAAGTACAATGGGTTAAATCGGATTTAAATACAGCACTTAAATTTCTTGTGGAAGAACCTAAGACACGAATGTCTAATATTTTTTATGACAGTAACAACATATTAAAAAAAGGGTCCAGCCATGCCACTTCACGGCTTGATACCTTTTTTCGTCTTTTTCAAATCCACTTTGGATTTAATAATAGAGTTGTATAACGCTAAAATGTATTTATTAGGTTATTAACATTAAATGTCCTGTTGTTTATGTAATAAGAATAATAAAAATTTTAAATTTTTAATATGTAAGTCCATAATATTTCTAAATTTTTTTACACTATTGAACTATAGGTTTCTAATTAAATGATTTATTCTTATAAAAATAATATATATTTTAAATTAATACATATTCTATTAATTAATAACTTAATTAATTTAATATATAGTTAAACATTGTATATTATTTACTAACCATACTGATGATAAACTATATATGATTTTAATTTAACATAATGACAACCAATTTCTTTTCACTTCATGTGAGTAATGTTCAAACATTGTATCTTTTTTTTTTTCTCTAACACAAGAGATTTTACTATTCCTCAAATAAATAGAATGCACAAAATATGAAAATGAATTTAATTTCCATATTCCATATAATTAATGTTTTATTATTTTCTTTAAATATAACATTATTTAACATACTATCAATTATTTTGATTATGTAGAAAAATATATTAATTTACTACTAATAATAAAGTGTTAGTTTATTAATTGTAAAATCATTTTTGTTCATTTAAACAAGGATTTTGTGTATTTTTGGTTGAGTTTTGTCTCAAACAAAAAGAATAAATTTAACAATTACTCTATTTGAAAATAATTTAAATATTTTTATTATTTTTTTGTAATTAAAAATAAGAGTATAATTTTGTTTTATTAATTTTTCTATATTGAAAATAATTTTAATTACTTTTTAATATTAATCATTTTAGAAAATTAAATAAAATAAAAATTTTGTGTAAAACACATTAATTAGATTTTCATATTATAAAATATATCCATATTCATATTGATAATTAAGTATTTACACATGGATGGCTAAGAATTCATAGCCATCTCGAATTTTGTCATCTTTAATTGACAAGAATATGACCATTAAACAATTATTTCTAAAACTTACCATTCAATTTTTTTTTTTAGTTATATTCTTGTTGGATTAATGAAGCAAAGTGCCGAAACACAAAAACAACACTCATGGCTAATGACCAATTTTATTTTTTAGATTGATAGTAAAATGTATTTCTTTTTTTTTTCCTTCAATTCTAGCAATTTATGCATTTGTTTCTACATATATTGTAACAAAAAACTTATATTGTCCAAATTAATAAGTTTGCTATGTCAAAATACTGTGTTCACGCATCTTCGAAAGGTGCTTCAAATAGACTAAACTTTCCAAAAGCATCACAAAGAATTGAAAAGTTTTAGGTGCAAGACTAATGTCCAGTATAGAAAGTTTTAGTCTATTTTTTAACAAATAAATGGACTTATTATATTGGATCTTTGAAAGATAAAAAAGGTATATGAAACCTATGTGGCAACATAGCTTTGGCTGCACAAAAAGGAACTATCAATATTTATTAATTTTAAAATTTAAAAAAAAATTAACATACTAAGATCCAATAAAGTCTAATTCACTACTTAAGATTTTTAACTGGGCAGAAACCACTACTAAAGTTAAAGAATTATGAGGGTAATTATTTTAACTTCTAGCTCAACTTCCTTCCTCAATTAAGTAAAAATCACAGAGACATCATATGTTCTTCTTATTAAATGCACAAGTATAGAAATCTCTTCTCACTGTAGCTGATATACCGCATGTATTTTATAACTAATTTAATAAATGTAAGTAATAAGTTATATATCTGACTGTAAATATCAATATAAAATTCTACCATTTGGCCAACAATTGTAAATATTCCGTATAATATAATAACTGGCGTAATTAATATTAAAAAAATAAAGACCAATCCAGAAAAACTTCAACATAATACTAATAAATAAAACACAATATTATCACCGGATCATAATAAAAGAAATCAAAAGTAAATATCTATGAATTTAATGAACTAACAAAATACTTAAAAAGTAAAATAAAATCATAAAAAACCAATAAAAACAAAAAAATCATTAGAAAATTTTCACACAGCCCTCATCTTAGGTCATTGGAAACTTGACAAACCACTATTAAAATCCATCTACGACTCCAAAACAAGCATAACTTCCTGATCTAGGCACAATGCTAGAGCCTAGAAGCTTCTACTTCTTTAACAAGAAGTCAATAATTCACGTCAGCATATGACTCAAGGGACATTTAATTTGATGTGGCAAAATGAGCCAGATGACTCAGCTTATACCAGAATCCGCCTCGAGCAGAGAGGTTAAGGCTGCGTTTACTTTTTGGATTGGATTGGGAATCCTGAGGAGTGGAAATCCTAGGATTGGGAGTGTGGAGTGGGAGTGGGAGTAGGTTGTTTACTTACACTAGAATGGAAGTATGGAATAGATATTAGAATCCAATTTATGTGTTTACTTTATCTTGGATTGGGAGTAAATAGTTTCAAATTACAATTTTATCCTTATTTAAAAAATTATAGTTTTTAATTACAAAACTAATAAAAAATATATTTAATGAATAATATTTATTTTATTCTATTTGTAAATTTATTATAATTATTAATATTCTTAATTATGAACAATAAATTATTAATTTTAATATAAAATGAAACCTTATTTTATTTAATATAATTATATTAAATTTATTATTATATAAAATAATAATATAATATTATTTAGTACAAAATTAATATTTTCTTAGAATAAACTATTTATTATTATTAATATTAAATAAATATAGTACTATTATTTTTAAAATAAATATAATAATATTATATTTATTAATTCTCTATTAATATAATAATATTATTTTAAAATAATTTTAACTTATAATCAATGCAAATTATTATTTAGTTAAATATAATAATATTATTCAAATAAATATAATATTATTTATTTTATTTTATTAATTATAAAATATTAAATTAAATTAAATTAAAAATAAAAGGGCAAAAGGAGAGGTAGGAGTGGATTCCCACTCCCACCTCCCCAATGGGAGTCCCACTCCCACTCCCCACTCCAAAAATGAGTGGGCCCACGAGTGGGATTCCCACTCCCTTCCCATTTTAAGGAAGTAAACGCTGGAGTGGGAGGAATCCACACTCCTCACTCCCACTCCAGCAAGTAAACACAGCCTAAGATCATTCAATTGGTAGTGGTCTTGACTGATTTCTAAATATCTCTTTTGAAATAATTCCTTATGATTTAGTTTTATAATATTATTCTCTTTCAGTAATTTTTTTAGATATTAATAAAAAAAATTAAACTAAAAATAAAAAATATTATATATTAATTTTTTTTTCAAATATATTACTAAAGAGTTAATATATAAATTTCTTTATTAATGTTTAAAAAAATTGGTAATTTAATTTTTTTACAAGACTAATGTTTTTAGACATAGGTGAGCTTCCACAAAAAAATTACATATTCTTTTTTGTTTTTATTTTATTTTTGGAGTTAAATTGATATTTTGATTTTTCATTAATATCTAAAAAAATAATTTTAAGAGGGTAATATTATAAAAGTAAGATAAAAGAAACAGAATGTAAAGGCAGTGATATCAATAGTTTAACAAGGATGTTTTGAGTTATTTTTAAAATTATGGGCACTAACATCAAAATATAAGGAATAAATGAGCATTTACCATTTCTAAAAATCTGTTTTAAAATACAAGTTTTGTTAGCTCGGTATTTATATTTTAGCGTTGAAAAAAAATTTTCTTTGGATATTAGTTAGCACTTTTAAAAAAATGTATTTTCAGTAATGTGTTTTCAAAAATGTACTTTCAGAAATGTGTTTTCAAAATCAATTTTAATAAATATGGAATGACCAATTTTATCTTCAAAATCATTTCACTAGCTTTCGATTAACTCTATGTAGACCATTTTTTTAAGTCTCTGTTATATACACATATGTTACTGACATTACATCAGACATTACAATTAATATTTACAATCAAACTATATAACTGGGACCACCTCCATACACTAACATACTGAAGCACTTGCCCATATATTTTAAATCATTTCTAATATTCGAGGGGTGCTTACTCCACTCACATTTCGTAAGGGAGAGAATGTCTTCACTCAATTATATTGATAATTGAGGGAGTACTGAAATTAACCCCCATAGAGCTCTTATGGAGATTCGAACTCTTACACTCAATATTGTAAGTGTATGACTTCTCCCATTAGATCAAATGCCCATTGGTAACTCTATGTAGACCACTGCAAGATGATTATGAGGAGCGCAGAGTAGCTGTAGTTGTACATCAACCATCTTGGGGTACCAGAAACAGTCTTTAATATATGTATTCCAATAAATTGAAATAAGCAGTGCTATGCGCATTTTTATCTCTTGTTTCTGCTTTATTACTTGTTTCTTTAAAGTAAATAAGTCACCTTTCTGAAGGAGCAACTTCAGTCATCCGGGATGGGGTTCATTTTATCTCTTGTTTTTGCTTTTCAATATGTGAAAATTGAAAAGCAAAAACAAGAGATAAAATGAACCCCATCCCCGGATGACTGAAGTTGCTCCTTGAAGGTGACTTATTTACTTTAAAGAAACAAGTAATAAAAGCGAAACAAGAGATAAAAATGCGCATAGCACTGCTTATTTCAATTTATTGGAATACATATATTAAAGACTGTTCTGGTACCCAAGATGGTTGATGTACAACTACAGCTACCTAAGCTCTGCATGTGTCGTCTCAGTAGTGCATAGAGTTACCAATGGGCATTTGATCTCCCAATGGGAGAAGTCATACACTTCTGATATTAGTGTAAGGTTCAATCCCATAAGAACATGGAGGTTAATTTGCATCTCCCTCAATTATCGATATAATTGGTGAGCGATCTCACTCCCTACCAAAAATGCTTACATGGGAATGCACCCTCGAATATTAAATGATTTAAAATGTAGCAAGCGAGTACTTCGATATGTTAGTAGGAGGTAATTAAGGTTATAGTTTAGGGTGTAATATTAATTGTAATGTAAAATGTAATATCATTAACGTATGTATGTGAACTTAAAAAAATGGTCTACATAGAGTTAATCGAAGCTGGTAAGTGATTTTGAAGATAAAATTGGTCATTCATATTTATTAAATTGATTTGAAAACACATTTAAAGTACATTTTTTGAAAACACATTCTGAAAATACATTTTTTAAAAGTGCACTAATATCCAAAGAAAATTTTTTTCAACGCTTAAACATAAATACCTAACAAAAACTTGTATTTTAAAACAGATTTTCAAAATGGTAAATGCTCATTTATTCCTTATATTTTGATGTTAGTGCCGTAATAATTTAAAAAATAACTCAAAACATCTTGTTAAACTATTGATCCTCAACAACACCACATTCTGTTTTCTTTTATCTTACTTTTATAATATTCTCACTCTTAAAATTATTTTTTTAGATATTAATGAAAAATCAAAATATAAATTTAACCAAAAAATAAAATAAAAACAAAAAAGAATATAATTTTTAGGAAGCTCATATTTAAAACATTATCTTGTAAAAATTAAATTGCAATTTTTTTAAGCATTAATAAAGAAATTTATATATTAACTCTTTAGTAATATATTTGAAAAAAATTAATATATAATATTTTTTATTTTTAGTTTAATTTTTTATTAATATCTAAAAAATTCTTAAAGAGAATAATATTATAAAACTAAATCATAAAGAATTATTTCAAAGAGATATTTGGTAATTCAGAAATATAAATTAATGATCTTGCATTTGTGTTTTACTTTATTTTAGTTTAGTGAAAGTGTGGACCTCCCACCCAGCGTTTACTTCCTTGGTGAAAATGGGAAGGGTCCCATCCTCCATTAAGGCCTACACTCATTTTGGATCTTTGGAGTGGTGAGGACTCCATTGGGGAAGGTGGATTAATCCACTCCTACCTCTCCTTTTTAAGGCCTACCATTTTTTAATTTAATTTAATTTAATATTTTTATAATTAATAAAATAAAATAAATAATATATTTATTTGAATAATATTATTATATTTATCAAATAATAATTTGGGTGAATTATAAGTTAAAATTATTTTAAAATAATATTATTATATTAATAGAGAATTAATAAATATAATATTATTATATTTATTTTAAAATTAATAGTACTATATTTATTTAATATTAATAATAATAAATTGTTTTTTCGAAGAAAAGAATACTTTTGGAGTAAATAATATTATATTATTATTTTATATAATAGTAAATTTAATATAATTATATTAAATAAAATAAGGTTTCATTTTATATTAAAATTAATAATTTATTGTTCATAATTAAAATATTAATAATTATAATAAATTTACAAATAAAATAAATATTATTCATTAAAATATATTTTTATTAGTTTTGTAATTAAAAACTATAATTCTTTAAATAAAGATAAAAATTGTAATTTGAAACTATTTACTCCCAATCCAAGATAAAGTAATGCATAAATTGGATTCTAATCTCTATTCCATACTTCCATTCTAGTGTAAGTAAACAACCTCTAAAACTCCCACCCCACACGTCAATCCAAGTTAAAACCGCCGATTCGTCCGTCCAAAAAGTGAAACGCAACCTTAACCTCTCTGCTCGAGGCGGATTACAGTATAAGCTGAGTCATCTGGCTCATTTTGCCACATCAAATTAAATGTCCCTTGAGTCATATGCTGACGTGGTTATTGACTTCTTGTTAAAAAGAGTAGGAAGCTCTAGGCTCTAGCATTGTGCCTAGATCAGGAAGTTGTCTTGTTTTAGGTCGTAGATGGATTTTAATAGTGGTTTGTCAAGTTTCCAATGACCTAAGATGAGGGCTGTGTGAAAATTTTCTAATGATTTTTTTGTTTTTATTGGTTTTTTATGATTTTATTTTACTTTTTAAGTATTTTGTTAGTTCATTAAATTCATAGATATTTACTTTTGATTTTATTATGATCCGGTGATAATATTGTGTTTTATTTATTAGTATTATGTTGAAGTTTTCTGGATTGGTCTTTATTTTTTTAATATTAATTACACATTGATTATTATATTATGAGATATTTACAATTGTTATTAGAGTAGAATTTATATTGATATTTACAATCGGATATATAACTTAGTACTTACATTATTACATTAATTCTATAAAGTATATGTCCAGACATATGACCTTTACAGAGAGAGATTTCTACTTCACCTCGCATTTCGTAAGGAGAGAAAGACTTATAAATTAACTCTACATAATTTTTTATTTAATTGAGGGAAGGAAGTTAGCCTATAGAGATTCAAACCATTACCCTCATAATTCTTTTTAACTTTGAAAGTAGTGGTTCACCTGAGTTAAAGTCTTAAGTGGTGTGGATTGGACTTTGTTAGATCTTAGTATGTTGAATTTTTTTTTTTTAAATTTTTAAAGAATTAATAGTATTGATAGTTCACTTTTTGTACGGCCAAAACTATGTTGCCACATAGGTTTCATACCTTTTTTTTATCTTTTCAAGATCAATTATAATAGAGTCCATTTATTTGTTAAAAAAGACTAAAAACTTTTCTACTTTCAGACATTAGTCCTGCACCTAAAACTTTTCAATTGCTGTGATGCTTTTGGAAGGTACAATCTATTTGAAGCACCTTTAGAAGATCTTGATATGAACACAGTATTTTGACATCGCAAACTTATTAATTTGGACAATATAAGTTTTTTTTTGTATTACAATATATGAGAAACAAATGCATAAATTGCTAGAATTGAAGGGGAAAAAAGAAATACATTTCACTATCAATCTAAAAAATAAAAAATTGGTCATGGCCATGGTGTTGTTTTGTGTTTTTCGGCACTTAGCCATTAATCCAACAAGAATATAACTAAAAAAAAATTGAATGGTAAGTTTGAAATAATTAGCCCAATTGTCATATTCTTGTCATTAAAGATGACAAATTCAGATGGCTATAGTTATTAAGCCATCCATGTGTAAATACTTAATTATCAATATGAATATGGATATATTTTTATAATATGAAAATCTAATTAATGTTTTCTTATACAAAAATTTTTATTTTTATTTAATTTCCTAAAATGATTAATATTAAAAGTAATTAAAATTATTTTCAATATAAGCAGGCAATAAAACAAATTCTTACTCTACTTTTTAATTACAAAAAATAATAAGCAAATATTTAAATTATTTTCAAATAGAGTAATTATTAAGATTTATTCTTTTTGTTTAAGGACAAAAACTCAACAAAAAATACAAAAACCTTGTTTAAATGAACAAAATGATTTCACGAATTAATAAACTAACACTTTATTATTATTAGTAGTAAATTAATATATTTTCTACATAATCGAATAATTGATAGTATGTTAAATAAATATTATATTACAAGAAAATAATAAAACATTAATTATATGGAATATGAAATTAAATTCATTTTCATATTTTGTGCATTCTATTTATTTGAGATAGTAAAATCTCTTGTGTTAGAGAAAAAAAAAAGATACAATGTTTGAACATTACTCACATGAGTGAAAGGAAATTGGTTGTCATTATGTTAAATTAAAAAAAATCATATATAGATTTATCATCAATTATGGTTAGTAAATAATATACAATGTTTAACTATATATTAAATTAATTAAGTTATTAATTAATAAGAGAATGTATTAATTTAAATATATATTAATACATGTAAGAATAAATCATTTAATTAGAAACCTAGTTCAATAGTGTAAAAAAAATTTAAAATATTATGGACTTACATATTAAAAATTTAAAATTTTTTATTATTCTTATTTTACATAAACAACAGGACATTTAATGTTAATAACCTAATAAATACATTTAAGCGTTATACAACTCTAGTATTAAATCCAAAGTGGATTTGAAAAAGACGAAAAAAAGGTACCAAACCCGTGAGTAACACCATTGGACCCACTTTTATTATATTTAACACTGCTGTCATAAAAATATTAGACATTTCGTGTCTTAGGTTCTTCCACAAGAAATTTAAAGTGCTGTATTTAAATCGATTTAACCCATTGTACTTAAACACAATGTCACTTATTATGGAAATTTACACTAATAACCATAAATATTTTGTTTTTCATCTTTTCCCCCAAATAAATTTCTATCAACATTATCCCAAAAAGACCCTTTGAGACCAAAATCTCCCTCTCTCCTCATCTCTCTTCTCGCATCTCTCCCAAGCCAAACAAACACCTATCCTTGACACACCATCGGTGACATCATCCACTTCGCGGCGCAGCATCACCACATCGCCAGCCCAGCAACATCACCCATAAATGGTAACAACATCACCATCATCGTGACAACATCACCTCCATTCTTAAAGCACAAGTTGTATTTTAACTTATTTTCATTAATTTAAAAGAAATTTTGGATAATAATGGTTATAGTTGAGAATAATGGTGGTGGTGTTTGTAGTGTTATTGTTTTAGAAGTATATTGAATTAGGAAATGATTTGGGAATTTTGGGTGGGGGAGGAGGCGGCAGCGCCGTTTGATAGGTGCTGACTCAGCAGCGTGCGGAGCGTGCCCTTTACCGTGGTGCGGCTGGCAAGCTGGCTGTCGCGCGATTCCAATTTCGGCAATACGCATTGCTACGCACCAATTTTGAGTGCGACAACATAACTTCTATGCTTTGAAATTACAGTGGTATTTTTTTGATAAGTCAATTTTTTTTTTTTCAGAAATGCAATGCAATAATTTTATAAATAGACAGAGAAGTATGGCGAAATCGAATCAGGATATCAAGTAAAAGATGTATTTTGGTTATGCAAATCACTTTCCTCGGTGACTTTCGAGCATGTGTAAGTTATCTTCGAGTAAGTAGAAATCATCGGAAAAATTAACAATGGCTGATTGAATATGTTCAAGAAAAGGATATATTTGGGCATTTCTTGGAGTGTGAAGTTTTTCATTTAGTGGGGTAATTTTGCACAATCTTTACCCAGGCAAGCCCCGTGAAGAAGACAGCGGGTGAGAGATCGATTATGTTTTCAAATTGGTGAGCATTTGATTCGCTTGTCAATTGTAGAATGATGCTTAGTTCTGGACTTTCGTATGGTGTTGATATCTAGAACAAGTGATGACAAAAAAGTGGATAGGCCACGGAAAACGTATTTTGCAAAAAAGCATCGCAAGATCAATGTTAAGGAATTCGATGCATTATTTAAGGAGTTGAAATTTAGTGAAATGGACGATATGGGCGCATTAAAGATTGCGCTCTTTTTATTTTCTTTGACAGTACTAAATGCAAGAAAAATCTTTATCAAATCAATTTCCGGTTGGCGAACGAAGTTGATGATATATAGTATGAAACCGTTCATGGGGTATTGTGTCGGGAAATGGTATCGATAGTCTGATGATGCCTTGACCGAGAAAGGCGAAGAAATTTAAGGCGACTAGGTTGAAAAACCCGGATCATAACATTGAAAAGTACAATCTTTGAGGCCGCTTCGTCAAGGGGTTCGGTCGTTGTTTTTGTTTATTAATAAGTTTTATAGTATTAAATATTTGATAGATGTGTTAATAGGTTTTTCACTTTGGTTGTTGCGAAAGCTTGGATTTCTGAGAAGCGATCGGAGGTTTCGTCGTCAACATGGGTCGGGAAAACGAAGAACAAGATTCCCCATCGTGCAATGGAAGCCCATGGCGTCTTCGAGAATCAACTTTGCTTTGAGGTTTATTATTTCTTCAAAAATGAGAATCAAAGTATTGTAAGTAATATGTATTAGTTATTTTTAACTTTACTAAATTTAAGTTATATACTTAAAATTTTCAATTGAATTTATGGCAGGGACGTTTACAAACCCTTGAGCCAAATTCAAAGGAGAGTAGCAGAGAAAATATTGGCTCACTTTGTGAAGGATTACACGCCAAGCATTCAGGCCCCAGGTTCATAAGGTCGGTTATAAATCTAAGTACTATAAATTATATTTAATTGAAATTTTTGACTTTTCATTTACTAATTTGAAATGATACTTGATACTGACACCAACCCTCAATCAATGTGATGCCGTGGTTTCAAGGCAATCGAAATTTATCATGACGAGCTACCAAACCCAACACTGAAAGCAGCGTCATGACACTTCCGAGGATGAGGTGGCTGTTGATGACCATGAGTGAGAGACACATGCCGACTTCGATGACGCACATGATTATGAGATTATAAATAATATACGATATTCTTCTTTTATTAATCATTATTGTTTCTTTGTTATTCTAAAGATTTACTTATTTTCTTTTGTAATAGTCGAGACAAAGCCAGTTTAATGATTACGATGCTGACTTGGATAAGATTGATCGTAACGTGTATGAATTGAAGTCGAATTAAAAGATTTTAAAGAAACCGTGGTTGGCTTTTATCGACACCTTTTCTACACGTCCAAATAAGGATTCTCCCACCGGGCCTTTCATTATGCGGTGAGCATAATTGGTTTAATAATTATGTTCGTTTAACTTTTTAATTTAATAGTTGTTTAATATGTTCATCTTGGCGAATGGATGGCCAGGATGACTATGGAGTGTATACTAACGTGGGCAATCAAAATTTGTCTACGCCCATGTCATTGTATAGTTTCTACGGGGATGTTAGTGGGGGGAGAGCGTGCAGTGTTCCACACGAGGTGCCTCCCGGGCATTAGTAAGTTCGGCGCTCGTACATACCCAGTCGTATGTTTATATGATCCTTACATGATTCCTCCACTCGAAACGATGAAAGAACGCAGAGCCTATACCTCGACCCCAGAATCATGGACCATGCCAGACATGAATACAAGTGTAGATATAAATCAGAGAGGATTGGAGGATTCTAGTCTGTTTGCTGAGTTTGATCGATGGTTCGTTGGTGATATGACAGTGGTTCGGAGAGTCCAGCACCCGCGGTCATTCTTTCAAATACATTTGGGTAAAACTTCGATAGTATGGCTAGGCTATGAGGTAATTATATTTTCGAAGTTCTTTGAGTGTTGTGGATTTGTGTATAAATTTTATTTTTTAAATCGTAATGTTTCTGTTTCTCAACAGCATATTCATGAATATCTCCGCTTGATTAGCGAGAAACAACGGCAGTATCCGAATGCCTTAGTTCAACGTGTCACACATACTGACACTTTTTTTTGGTAACGTGCCGACAAAACTTATAAATACTATTTATATTTTTTTAATTATTGCCTTTAAGTTTTGTTAATTTATGCATTTCTTGGTTATCTATGTACTAGGTGTTCTTGAATCAGTTATGAAACAACGGGGATTGTGCGGTCGATTCATTAGTATTCGACAACCGCTTGAATAGTTATCTTTGTGGGCGACAGCACACAATGTCCAAATCATTGACGGATGTCGATATGGTATGTATTTTATTGCATTTCACATACTCCATAATAAAAATATCCAAGTTGTCGCTTTTTTTTTGTTGTATTTTAATTTCATATATAACGAACATATTTTTCAATTTTTATATACAGTTACTCATCCCTGTTAACTTGGACGGCGTGCATTGGGTAGTAACACGAGTTGACTTTCGGAAAAACAAAGTATGAATTTATGACTCATTACTCACATTTCGCGACGACAAAAGGTACAAGTTGAAATTCAAGCCACTTGAAGTTATATTCCCTCGATGGTTGGAATATGTTGGCTTCTACAACATCTGACCTGAGTTGCGAGTGCGAGACCCTCGGAAAGTTATGGCGATTAAGAGCGCGCAACAAGAGCCAGGAACTAGCGATTGCGGTGTTTTTGTATTGATGGTTACGATGTATTTAATGTTCGGCTTAGATTGGAGTTTAACGCTAGTCATGTCTAGTACTTTAGAAAGAAGATTGCGGTTGACATATTTAATGACGATATTGTATTGTAAACCGTTGTAGTAATTTGAATGTTGAAACTTGAATTTTTATTTTAATTTGCGCACTTAAGTTTATATAATTTTAATGCTCACATTTTAATATTTAAAATAAAATAAAGTTTTATGACATATAAGTGTACAATACACAAAAAAACAATAACATTTTAACCAATGAAACACAAAAACAACTAACTTCGAGTCGACGCAATGGGATTCTTACATCGCTTACGATTATGGCCCGATTCATGACACCGCCCGCATCTTACGCCTCCGTAGGTTAACGTCCTCGCCCGGTAGAGGTATACGAACTCTTCTGACGGCCGGTGGTGGTGCCTCAACCGGTGGGTATACTTGCATCTCTTGAATTTCATCCGGAACTTCCCAATAAGCCACATCACTTAATCTGGCTCTCTTACAGGTTGTGCATAAGCCATCGCCAACGATTCTCGTAATGTAAAATTCCGAGCAAAGGTTAATAAAATTCACCAGGTGTGTTGGATACGCCGCAATTGCATGAGCACATACAAGTGATCCAGTGAAACACTCTGCCAGTGCAAGTTCTCTTTGCAAGTCACCAAACCTTCCTTAAGCCCACCTTTTATAACTTGAAATCGATGCGGAGACAACGGTAGAACTATCATTCTTTCAGCTATAGTTCTCCTCACAGTGACTATTTCATCCGCCCATGTTGTTGTGAGTAGTCATTGATTCAGCCACAATTTTTCTATCATAAAACCATTCTTTTGCATTGTTTTCCTAAAAAGTGATCAACAAGATGAGTAACATGAAATTTTCGAGGTTCCCGCATGAAAGAATTAACACTCTCACGTGATGTTGGTGGTAAGTATCTTAGCCACCTCCTACCTTTAAACTAAGACCTTGCCCAATTACACGTGCCGACATTATTTTCTAGGTAATTAGCCGCACCGAGTGGATCATCAGCAACCCTTCAAGTTGTCTCTTAAATTCCTCGTGGCCATATGCTTTCTTTGCATTAATAAAGCGAGGCTCAAATTCATCCCAAAGAGCTTTGGACATTCTAAATCAGACTTAATGTTACCTTTGACGTGGTAAAAACAAGCGTCATGAGGTTGCGTATGGCGTGGTCATCGATCGAGATAATTACCAACTCAAAGTCTATCACCAATCACTCCGTGTAACTTCATCATAAACCATTCCCAAGCATTATTGTTTTACGAATCCATGATCCCAATGGCTAACGGATACAATTGATTGTTACCATCAAGACATGTTGCCACGATAAAGTCCTTGATTAGTACCATCTACAGACAATGACGGGCGAATGTATTGCATAAAACCCTTGATGGAAGATGCGAGTGCAAAATAGTACAAGCAAATTACCATCTCCATCCTGCTCGGTGAGTGACTGTACCCTCATTTGTCAGAGTTAGTACGTGAGAGTATTTAGGGAGCAAGTTGTATGACTCTGCGGGGTTGCCTCGAACTATTTCAAGACCAACTTCTCTCGCCCGACATTTTTTCTTTGGTATGTTAATTGAACACCGTATTCTTTGTTGCATATCTGTTTCTTATGTCATTTAGAGTATAAATCCTCTTGTCTTGATATATTTTTCATGCGATAATATGGCCAGACCTTGACTCCTTACTTGATAGCGTTCATCAACCAATACCTCATTATGACAAGTATTGTACATTGTCAATTCTCTTCACCACCCAAGGAACATTTTGCTCGTTCCAACATCTAGTTGCTCGAATACACCATTTACATGATTCGAACAGGTGAGCCTCGAAACGTATCGTAGTAGACCGTGCAATCTTGAAATCAAACTTATCTCAAAGGCAACCTTGCGTAGTTGTAATATAAACTCATTCTTCTCGGCAAAATAGCTTGCGATATCATCCGAATCTAGCTGCTAACAAAGCTTGGAGCAACCATGTTGAAGGCAAAGTTGGAGCAAGACTTGTAAGGGGTCAGTCGCCTTTCGATCGAATCATAGAAGGACTAGGTCTGTGCCTCTGTTATTATTGTGAGTATTGTCTTCACACTCATCATCGTCTTTGAAGCGATGGAACATTCAAGAATAAGCTCCTCCATCATCACCATCGTTATTGAAATGAGTGCCCCTCGTATTATTAGAAGGTTAGCACAAACATTATCCCCCTGTCTCATAATGAAAATCATCATTGTCCCTAAAATCATTGTTGTGATACGGAGAATACCGTTTGCTCCAACGGCGCCGTTATTGGAAATACCGTTGCTCAACATCCTCTAACGAACGCCCGTTATCATCAATGTTGTCATAATTGTCGTGGATGGAGAGTAATATTCTTTGCATGATATTGTCCTTGGCAACACCTCTTCATCATTATCGAGGGCCGGACATATTTGCTCTAAACGAAGTTTCTTCAGATCGACATGTGGCTCAATACAGCCGCTCGAACTCGAGGTGATGTGGTCCGCGAATAGGAATGCATCCAAAAATTAGCTCGTCGGATGCCATATGCAACACAACCCTCACCATTTCATCATCAAATATATCCATGGCGAGTGCATTATACGATATAATGTGTTACTAGACCTCCAAAGTTGTCTTCATTGTGATACTATATTCATTAGGGTTTATTTGTAACACTCGTATACTCTTGCCAATAATCGATCAAAGCAACAATTTTTCCCAACTAAAAAAGCTCGATTTTTACCATTCACATACTTCATACGACCCATCCTCTAATATCTCCCACCAACCATCGTAACACAATTGAAGTACAATGAATCCATTAAGCCTCAAATTATTAAAAAAATTATTTGGATGGGATCAAATTAATACGGTTTTTAATGAATCTCCAAAGCAGGCATAAATGACTACACTCGCCGAAGCTGGGTGAAACAGTGCTGTCACTGCAAGCAAGTGCACATTTGCCACATATAGGATCCTACGACTCAGTTGAAAATAACTCATACCACTAAGTGATCTGATCATTGGATTCGGATAGATTATGATCGGATTTCACTTTTACCATTGTCTTTTGCCGTAAGTTGGTTGATGATTCAAGAGTGGAAAAGTGCGTTTGGTTTGTGATATGGGAGAAAGATTATTGTTTTTGGCCTGTGTTAAGAGTAATTTGGGAGAAAAGGCTTGTGTTTGGCTAATGTTGATAGAAAAAAGTTGAGAGGTTAGTTGTGAAAATAACAAAATATTTATGGTTATTTTCGTAAATTTTCCTTATTATTATATTTATTTCTTTTAATGAAATTTATTAAAAGCATTAAAAGAACTACAGTTGTAAAAAAAATTATCAATTTCCTTTTTTAAAAAAAAAATACTATTCTACATTTTACAATACCCAGCATTTCCACGAATCCTTTTAGATTTCACAGGTCAAATTATATTGAAGAAGCTCTTACTCTCTCACTCTTACTCTACGTTTCTCCAGCTGGGTGTTGAATCAGAAATTAATGGACAGTCTCGTGGGGTTCAGATTCCACCCAACTGATGAAGAAATCATTCTTCTCCTGACGTTGAAGAGATTTGACCCTGGTTTCTCTGTCCGTACGATCAAGGAAATTGATTTGTACAGCTTTGAGCCTTGGGAGCTACCCTGTAAGTAATCGTGCCAACGAGTACTCTGCATGATATCTGTTTAAGTTAATTAGTTTAGTAACTAAAATTCAAAAGTTAATGGAATCTTTTGCTGCGATGCAGGGCATTCTGAGATTCAGTCTGAGGAAGAAGTGTGGTACTTTTTCTGTGAGCCTTATTACAAGTATGCCAAGAGTAAACAGGCTCATAGAAGGACAAAGGAAGGATACTGGAAGAAGACTGGCAATGGTTCAAAAATCAAGCGCAAATACAGTACAGAGGTGATTGGTACGAAGAAGATTTTGTCTTTTTCTTCGAGATGATACTGCTGCCAAGAAAGCTAAGACTGAGTGGGTTATACATGAGATTGCTGTTGAAGATAGCCCTGATTATGAGGTATCAGCTTCCGTTTTAGAATTGCATATGTATTGTAAAATAGTTTGTTTATTCTCGTGAAAAATAATTGTAACATACTCTGTTAATTTTATTGCAGAAGGACTTTGTTGTGTGTCGCCTTGAAAGAAAACGGGATAAGAAGCATGGTGTTTCCAAAGATCAATCTAGTCAAATTTTGACTTCTGAAAGAAATCATGTAGAAGCTACGAATAGAAATCATGTTGCATAAAAGGAAGATTTGGTTTCTAATAGAAATCATTTAGTAGAAAGCACTGTTTTGGTCTCTGAAGTTCAAGCAAAAGGCCATATGAATCGTGTTGTAGAAAATACTGTTTTGGTCTCTGACGATCAAGCAAGAGACCATAGAAATCATGTTGCAGAAAATACTGTCGAAAATTCGGCAAAGACTCGACAACTTGCAGAGTTCAATCCACAGGGTGGTGGCTATAATGGGCTGAGTGATGCCTCTTTCCCGGCACTTGGCCACCAGTTTATTCAGAACAGGAATCATCATGTGCAAATGGTTCTAGTTATGGTAGTGGTTTATTGAATTCTCAATTTGACGGTGAGCAGGTAGATGGCCAGTTCAATTCTCGAAGGGATTTTCAGAATGAATACTCTTCTGATGAAACTGGACAGACCACTCCTGACTTCTTCTCATCAAAGTCAGATGAAGGAGTTTTCCTGGAGGATAGCAGTGAACCGAGTCCTTCAATGAATGGGTAAAGATAGTCTTTGACTATTGATAGTACTTCAGTAGCATATGTTAAGAACAATCAAATCCTCAAGGAAGATATTATATTATTATGAAAGTTGTAATATTGCTTCACTCATAATGTATTGTATTCCAAGCTTTGTAAATCTTTGAGAGTAGTTATCTACGGCACTTGGATGCTCAAGTTGCTCTATGTCATATGTAATAACTACATGCAACAGTAGGTCCAAGTTTTGGAAAAGTTCAGCTTGTTAAATGGGAGTGCTTATTGAAAACAATAGTTGCAGATAAGACTTGATAGACCTAAGGGAAGATCAAAAGACCTCAATTACGCATCTGTTAGAAATTGCTGACTTGGAACCCTACAGAAAGAGGTTATTTTAAGGTAAATGAAGATTCAGCCACCAACTCAGATAAGCAAATCTCAGGGCCTGGGAGCTGTTATTTGAGATGAAACTGGAATGTAATTACAGCTGCAGTTAAGTCTTCAAAGTTTTGTGGAGATGTGTCTGTTGTGGAGGCAGAAGCGATGGAGTTGGGTGTGCATAGTGCGCGTGTGCAGGCTTAGCATTATTGATTTTTGAATCAGACTTCCATGAGGTGGTTAATTTTGTAAAGGTAAGGCTGGGCAGTGGATTCGAGATCTTCTGGATTGTCTCAGAAATTCAGAACTTAATTAAGGGATCATGTTAGTGTCCCGTTTGCTTATAGAAATGCAAAACTGTTGTATGGATGGGGCTCATGCGCGGCACAACTGATGTATTTATTTTCTCCTATGAATTGAAACTGGTTTTATTCTTCAGGAAAAAAAAAAAAAAAAACTGCCACAATGTATTTTTTATATATTGTGAATATTAGATAACCATTTAGTCTTGCTCATCAAAGAAATTTACTGATTAACTGAGAAAGAAAATAAAAGATCCATAGACCATTTATATATGATGTTAAAAGTTCTTGGGACAGTAACTATCTTCATTCATGTAAACACGACACTCTATTCAGTTTGTTCGTCCTTTCTGTGGCATCTGTAACAATCTCCTAGCGTCCTTGTAAATAATACGAAAATGTTATTCAAGCAGTTCATTGTGGCTTTGAAGCTTAAATAATTTTCTGACATTGGGAAAGCAAAAACAAGAGATAAAATGAGCTGCTTTCTGGATGACTGGAGTTGCTCCTTCGGAAAGGTTAGTTATTACTTTAAAGAAACAAGTAATGAAGCAGAAACAAGAGATAAAAATGCGCAGACCACTGCTTATTTCAGTTCATTGGAATACATTCATAAAAGATTGTTTCTGGTATCCCAAAATGTGTGGTGTCCAACTATAGCTATTCTGCACTACTCGTCCTCATCCAATGGTCAACATAGAGTTTATCTAAAGCTAATGAAAAGTTTTGAAGATAAAATTGGTAATTCGAGATCTTTTAAAATTGATTCTGAGACACATTTCTCAAAAATACATTTTCAAAATTGCATTGTCAAACACGGTGACAACGGCTGCTAGTGCACGCCTTGATCACGCATTTTTGTGGTGTGACACCCTATGCAGTTTGTTCGTCCTTTGTGCATTATTAATAATATAAGGTCATGAACTGTTAGGTATGGGCTCGATCACATGATCCCTCTGCTCACCGCACTAAACCGGTCTCTCACCGCGGTTTGCTAGTGTAAGCTGAGTCATCTGCCGCATTTTGCCACATCAGATTAAATGTTCCTTGAGTCGTATGCTGACTTGAATTATTCACTACTTGTGAAAGAAGTAGAAGCTTCTAATATTATTAGAAATTAGCAAACAACTTGCAGAGGAAGGAGAGACACGTGTCTTTATTTCCTTTAACTCCTTCTAAAAGAAGGAGACACCCTGTAGTGGAACGCCGACCACAGGATGTCAACATTTCTTTTTACTCACGTGAAAACAAACCTGTCTTGACACGTCATCAGCTGCCCCTTAATGTTTCGTCGACCAATCACCAACCTGCAAGCTATTGTGTAGGTAAAAAAACGATGAACCCGCCCTATCTCTTGTTGCAGGGCAAATTTTTCCCATGAGAGACGGCAAACTAATCCTCAGGCACTTTGAATCAAATCTGAAAAATGGGCTATCTTGTTTTGAGATTATTCAGATTCCATCCACCAGATGAAGAAGAAATCATCAATCGTCTTCTGAGCAAGAAGAGACTTGATCGTGATTTCTGTGTCCAACCAAGGAAGAAGCATACAGCTAAATGTGTCGTGTACGGATTTCATTCTACGTACAGCCTTTTTCATAAGGTGACTGCTTTGTTTATTTATTTCTAATTTATTTTCTTGATTTTGGTTCTCACTATAAGAAATTTCAATGAAAAGTCTGTCTTTGCTGGAAAAAAAAATTGGTTTTTAACATTCTAAATTTTGAGCTCACACTGTTTACAATTTGTGTAAAAGGAATTTATTATTTGCCTCTTAGAAAGAAAATGAAAAAATTAACAAGCCTAAAACTTTCAACATGTGATGATGGTCAATCGAGTCACCAATTATGTCTAATTTTAGAAATCATGTTGAAGCAAAGAGAGTTTTTCCAGGAGTGACAAAGTGCACGCCTAGAGACAGTTTCAATATCAAGTTATCCATTTTTGCTGGATGAGACTCTTATATGAGATTATATCTTCTTTTCCATTTTAGGTTGAAGGTCAACAACTACCTAGTCTTGATTCTGACAATCATGTTGCAGAAAATATTAGACAAGAGGTGAGGAGGAGCACAACTTAGCTTTCAATTTCAATTCTTAATTTATGTATAGGGAACATAATCCAATCCAAAACTAATGCTTCTTGTTTCTGGTTTTAGGTAGAATATGAACAAGTAACAGATCATATTATGACTTATAACGTAGAAATCATGTTGCAGAAAGCGTATGTTCCAGTTCATGGGTAAGAAAGAACATGTGTTGTTGACAGTTTTTTATATCAATTAATGATTATAGTGCAGAAGGAATATATTCAGAACTAATGCTATTTATGGTTCTTATTTTAGGAAGAATTGCAACTACTACCAAGTAACCATTTGTTTTCTGGTTCTAGAAATCATGTTGCAGAAAAAATTCAAAAAAAAATATTTCCAGAGGTGAGGAAAAAACTTGAATTTAGGTTTTTTCAAAATCAACTTACATATGTATGATAAATGGTATCCAGAATTAATAATGCCTTGTTCATGGCCTTTATTTCAGGTAGAATATCAATTACTTCAGGTAAAATATCAATTACCAAGTCAGAGAAAGATCACAATTAAGAAATATCAACCTACCAATGTAGTGCATAAGTAACTATTTTTGGGACTAATGATACGTTGTCATTGGCTCTAATTTCAGGGAGGACCTCAACTGTTACCAAGTCACCATTTCACCTTGCACTATAGAAATCATGTTGCAGAAAATACTTTTCCAATGGTGAGAAAAAGCAAGCACAATATCTTTAATGAACTAAAAATACATACATACAAAACTAATGCTTATTTGTTCATGGCTAATTCAGGTAGAATCTCTACAGTTGCAAGTCACATTTGATTTCTTAATTTTTATTTTAGAGATCAAGTTGCAGAGCAAACTTTTCTAGGGGTAAGAAAGATTGCTATATAAACAATTTCGAATGCTAATTTATATGTTTTGTGCATAACAATTATAGAACCTGCATTTCTCCCTAAGTTCTTCTAAGGAGGAAACTTTGCTGTTTGCTTAATTTGATATAATGGATCCCAACTGCAGTCACTAGAGCAGATATCATCCTCAAGATATTCTGCTGGGTTGAGCAATGACTGATGTCTTGAATTTTCAATTTAGCGGCCACGGGCAGCAGGAAGATGGAAATTCACAATGGGGGCTGCCATGGCAAATAACCTCTTGAAGAAACTGAACTTGCTCATCCTCGACTCTCCAGTCTCCGCTAGCTAATGGAGAATATTATTGTTGATACTGTGGTAATGCTTCATGCATGCAGGATGTATTCCCAGCTCTTACATATATATAAGAAAATAGTTACTTCTATATGTGATTGTGTTGCCTAGTTCATGAGAGTAGGTACTCGTTTAATGGGAATATACTGCTACATTGCTATATTTGATCAATTTACCAGATACATATGTTCCTTGATCAATTGACTTGAGCTAAGCTATGAAAAGTTTGCCATTTGCAATAATCGCTAACAAATCCAATATCAAAACTACTGGCCTGCAAGGAAAGAAATGCCTGTGGGTAAATGATAAATGAACTACTTGAGAATATTAATTAAGTACACATTTGAACAACAATCAAATCCTCTTAGGAGAAATCATGTTAATTTACTGTAGTTGATAATTTGATATGGTGATAATGCTTCAATCATTCTTATTACCACACAGAAGGCTGTAAGTAGCAGTTGTAAATAACTATATGGTGATAATGCTTCAATCATTCTTAATACGACACAGAAGGCTGTAAGTAGCATATGTAAATAACCATGAAATCCTCTAGGAAAGTATTATTATTATAGATAATGTCACACATGGTCTGTAATCTTTGAGACTAATTACATGCTAATGGAACTGTTATGTTGTTTATTACCTGGGTAGTCCATTTGGTGTGTATTTGATATCTGTGTGGCATATGGCCAAGTTTCTTTAACATATGGAATATTTGTTTATGGTACTCATACGAATAGTTCATAGGCCTAATGCCAGACCATCCATGATCCATGGATTGTATATGGAGGGAAAGTGGTTTCTTTGATTGTGAGATCATGGCAATTGCTTTCCTATACCTTAGATCAAATTGTCTAGTGGTAATCCTCATAAATCTCCTATATCAGAATAACTTGCAAAGCTAAATATCAATCATATCAGATGAAGATGCTCCTCAAAGACTTCAGTTAGAACGAAGAAAATGGAGGCTGGCTGTTCCACTGACAACTATATAAATTGTTTTAGGGATGGAGGAGCAAGAAATCTACTCTACTGGTGCAATTTTAAATAATTAATAAATATAAGAGCTATATTTTTATTCATAATATATACTCGAGACGATTATATCACCGAGTTGGGCTCTTAAATTTTAAAGGGCTAAGGGACTTTAAGCAGGTAGATCACTAAGGGCTTCAGGGGGCGATACTCAAAGCATAAAATAAAATCTGAGACATTTTTTTTTTCACTTAAGTGGGGCAGCTTGTGATATGCTAGGAGTGTTGAGAATTAATCCAGTCTGTTCAATCCGCCAGATCCATAAATATTTGATCTGTAAAATTTCAATTCATAGATTAATGGATTTAATTGCATTAAAAATTTTAAATTTACGGTCAATGGATTTGATATAGATTTACAAAAGTAAATTCGTAAAAATCTTAAATACGCAATATGTGTGTGTGTATTTTTAAAAAATTAGAACTTGTAAATGTGGCATTATTAATATAAATAAGTTAAAATGTAGTTACACTAATACTGCATTATATTTTATCTATTGATAATATAAAATAAAAAATAATTAAGTAAACAAATACAACTACCTGAGAAGTATTATTGGAGTAAATTCTTTTATGTTATTTATTTCAATTATTTCTATCCTTTTTTCACGTTAAAAAATACGAATTGTAGGTGGACATTTTGATAGATTATCCAAACTTTCAAGGTTCAACTTTTGTATTGATTTTATTCCATAATTTTAGTTAGTTTTCATGCATTGATCCAAACAAATCAGATTTTTTCTCTTTGGTGTGTTATTTAAAATATTAATTTATTTAGATTTTATTTATTTTAAATTTAATTAGTGATAAAATTATTTTACATAGATTTTTTATTTAATTATTTGTGGATTGGATAAAATAATTTTTTTTTTATTAAAATCAATATACAAGATGGCGGATTGGACACAAATTGTATCAAATTTGCATTCAATCCATCAAACAGAAACGAATATTTTGATGAACGTATTTAATTGAATTTGATTAATTTCATGACTAATTCATGAGTGGATTAGATTGGATTAAATATTTGTAATCAATAAAAAATCTTGGATCAGATATAGATTGGTAAAAGAATGAACACCCTTACCATATATGGCCTTCATCCCTAATTTGTTAAGACTTAATTTTAATATTATTTTTAGACCTTAATTACTTTTCAGTTTATGCTTTTAGAATTTTTGTTATTGATATTGTAATATTGGTTCAACTTTCCCTTGTTGAACCATACAATTTGGATCAAATAATACTCGATAAATTGATAATTTCAATTAAATAAGTTATTCTTGATTGTTTGAACTTGGGGCCAACATGTTAAATTAGTAATTTATAAGATAGTAAATTATAAAAAATAAAAAATAAAATTGATAGGGCCTACTTACTATATAAATTAATATTTAACTAATTTAAAACTTAATCTATATGAGGTGTCTATGTGGCTTCTTAAAATATATTCCAAGTATTGCTTACTTCACCATGAAATTAAGTTTCAACTTTAATCTAATCTTTAATTTTTTATAATGTGGAAAGAAATTTTGGTTGACATTGTCTTTTGTAATAAAAAATTATATGATGTCATTATCACTTTGGGTGCTTCTTTTTTGTTAGTAAGCTTTGTGGTAGAACCACCATTTTTGATTTACGAAACTAAAATTTCTATAAAGATGTTATTCCTATATATTTTAGTCAATCATTTAATAATTAAATAAAACATAGTAAATAAACACAAAAATTTCAAATCAAGGTAAATCTATAAACACAAGCATGCAGAGGATATGGCCAAGTTGTTTCAAGCAGTTTTATTTAATTGGCCATCTTGTTCGAAACTTGCAATTAATTTAGGCTCTGTGATAGGTCCCAGATTATTTCGCTGCAACAATGACTAAAAAGATGATATTTTCAATCTTTGTTCGCTTCAGAGAAATCTACCTAGATAATTAGGTTTGATAAATTTGAAAAAGATCTTTTAAACACAAGCAAAGAGGGTATAACTTTGTTTGATAGAAAACTAATTTATAGTAGCTAACCTTACAAGTCTTTGATTCCTAGCATACAATATCAGCTAGATTATAGTAAAATAAAACAAGAAGAAATATTTAAAGATAACTTAGAGGCCGAATCCAAATCAAACATGACCACCACACTTTGATTCTCTTCCAAACAGGAAACGAATATTTTGACGTGGTAATTCTCTCCGCGTTTACATTCAATAAACTCGGATATCCAATGAACACTAATCCATGGCTTGAAAACATGATACGGCTCAACGCCACTTTGAACTTGTAATTATAGGTTTTTATTTGACTCATCTATTATAGATGTGTAAAGCTTAAACATTTAAAATGTAAATATTTTCATGTCCAATTTCATTGAAATAAATTTAAAAATTATAAAATTATAAAAAGTGTTTTTAAAACAAATTATAAAATATATAATATTAGAAATATAATCCCAATTCATATAAAAAAAAGGATTAAAAACTTAGCTTTAGTGTCTAAAAAATACATATGCGCTCGGTGTGTTGGCATTGCCCATACCTGAGACTCCGCACTAGGGATTTGCCAACCCTATCACCTAGGGCCCCATATTTTAGAAAGACTCCATTTTTTTATTATGTCCCTTATAATATTCTAATTAATAAAGATTTTTTTTAAGTTGCATATTGTAGGAAAGCCTATTTTAGATATTTCTCTAATTAATAATTATCCTACAATTAAGAATTTTTTGGTAGAAAATCTATATTTGATAATTTTAATGTTAAAGAGATATAAATAATAATACTGTCTAACATTAATTCATTAATAATTATTCTTTAAAAAAAATTAAATTCCCAAAATTATTAGTTTCTTAAGAATTAATCTTTAACTTTTAATTTTCCTTTTAATTTTCCTTTTAATTTCTATTAAAATCTTAAAATCTCAAAATTCAATAAATGAAAATTTTTCTTACCTTATTCGCCAACAAAAAAAAATTATATTCACAATCTCGCTTGAAAAAAAAATGGTTTCTAGAACTTAAAATACAAAGTCTATAGCCATCATTTGATCAACATTTAATCATATCTCAACATTTTAGAATATACTATATTATTTACCTAAAAAAAGAATAAGTAACAAAATTTTTATTTATTTATTTTTATAATGATAATTACTTTTGAGCTATTTAAGTGCTATCATGATAAATAATATACGTGAAATTAGTATTATTATTTTTATTTATTTCTATAATGATAATTAATTTTGAGCTATTTATGTATTTTAAGCCAATGTTGAAATTGTTGAATGAATTTAGGCATCATAATAAAAATTCAACGAAAGACTAAATGTTCCAATGTGAACTTCTAGAATAAGTATTATTTTTTATTTATTTATTTTTATAATGATAATTACTTTTGAGCTATTTGTGTGTGTGTAGTAGTAGCAACTTTTTAGTCGAAATTTTCAACGAAAAAGTAAAATATATATATATGTATATATATTAATTATGTATGTATGTATGTATATACATACGTATGTATTGGAGCTTGTCTGACGGAAATACATAGAAAATCAAGAAAATGCCTGTTCCGAAAGAGTAGAAGGAGAGATGTAACCGGTTCATGCACATCCACCAGTTACTGAACAATATGAAGTCATCAGGAATCTGTGTAGCAGTGTAGGACCGTCTGAATCAACTCAAGTGTATTCAAAAGTCTTGCTTTTGCTTTTTATTTTTATTTTTAATGAGCCATCCAATCCGAGTAAATTCCTTCTTGGAAGAGGGGGACATGTTGAATATTTTGCAGAATAACTAATGATTCTAAAAAAATTTCAAAATTTTGCTTTAAAAAAATGTTGGCGAAAATCTTCCATAAATTGACAAGACATAAAACCAAAGAAGTTGAAGATTCTAGATTTCCTGTAGCAGGTTTGTGGGGAGAAGAAGGAGGGTGACTCGCAAGTGTAAAACAGTAAAAGCAGCGAAGGAATCATAAAGGAAAGCGATGGTGGCCAGGTGGTGCCTTAAACTTTCTTGGGTAACAAGTAACGCGT
This sequence comes from Citrus cavaleriei, assembly GCA_030448935.1. Classification (NCBI taxonomy): domain Eukaryota; kingdom Viridiplantae; phylum Streptophyta; class Magnoliopsida; order Sapindales; family Rutaceae; genus Citrus; species Citrus cavaleriei. The sequence continues at coordinate 31,233 of JAUJEM010000189.1, forward strand.
CCTTCTTACTTTTGTTTTAAAAGGTGGGGAATAAAAAAATTATCCATGATAAGGATGATGGTTCGATCTAAAAATTCATCACTCACAAATTAAAGTTCGGAACGAATTTATGAGTTCGTAAATTAATTTTTACAATATTATTTATTGATTTACAATATTATAAATCTGTCCTGAATTTTAAGTCTGAATATAACAAATAGTCTATTCGATCATCAAATAAAATTCCAAATGTATTTTTGAATTCCCTTATACATTGTCTTTTTTTTAAAATACCAAACAAACAAAAAAAAACTAAGCAGTGCCACCAAAATTTTCATGAAAATTTATCCTAATTGCTTTCAAAGATGTAAAATCATGGATGATGATAACTCATTTTTGTTAACCAATCCTGTAAAACACTTTCTAATATTTTGATTGTTATCCCAACCAAACACGTGAAGTAATTAACGACAACTCAATCAACATTAGTTTAATTGCTAGGGTCATTTTATAAAGTCATAATTAAAAGCACGGCATCAATACCATATCTAAATATGAATTATGTAAATAGAACATAAGACATGTAAATTTAATACAAAATTTGTGAATCAACATTAAATATAAAATAAAAATTACGTAAATGAAGCATAAGAATTGCAAATAAAAAGTAAAATAAGTAAATTAGCATGGAAGTGATAAATTGATGTATCAATGGTAAACAAAACAAATATTTATACATATAACATAAAACTTGTAAATCAACAATAATTGTCAAATAAAACATAAATTAAGTAAATAAAACATAAGACTTCTAAATGGGAGATAAAACGAGTAAATTAATGTAGGAATGATAAATTAGAAAATTGATGTATCAATGGTAAACAAAATAAATTTTACACATATAACATAAAACTTGTAAATCAACGATAAGTGTCAAATAAAACATAAATTAAGGAAATAAAACATAAGACTTTTAAATGAGAGGTAAAACAAGTAAATTAACAAAGAAATGGTAAATTGGCATATTATTAGTAAACAAAACAAAAACTTATAAATATCACATAAAACTTGTAAATTAACATTAATGTAAAATAAAACATAAATTATGTAAAGAAAACATAATATTTGAAAATGAAGGGTAAAACAAATAAATTAACATAAGAGTAGTAAATTAGTATATTATTGGTAAACAAAAGAAAACTTACAAATGTAACATAATACTAATAAATCAACATTAAATGTAAAATAAAACACAATTATGTAATTGGAACATAAGAATTGTAAATGAAAGGTAAAAGAAGTAAATTAACATAAGAGTAGTAAAATAATATATTATTTGTAAACTAAACAAAAACTTACAAATATAGCATAAAACTTGTAATCAAATTAAGTATAAAATAAAACATAAATTATGTAAATTGAACATAAGACTTATAAATGAAGGTAAAATAAGTAAATTAGCACAAGAATGGTAAATTGGTGTATTATTGGCAAATAAAACAAAAGCTTATAAGCATAATATAAAAACTTGTAAATCAACAATAAGTGTAAAATAAAACATCAATTAAGTAAATGAAACATAAAACTTGCAAATAGAAGGTAAAACAAGTATAATATTATAGGAGAGGTGAATTAGAGTATTATTGGTAAATAAAATAAAAATTTACTAACATAATATAACTTGTAAATCATCGTTAAGTGTGAAATAAAATATAAAATATGTAAACAAAATATAAAACTTGTAAATAAAAGATAAAATAAGTAAATTAATATATGAATTATTTAAAAAGATAAAAACTTATAAATGTAAAATAAAAACTCATTATAATAATTATTACCTTGTAAATTTTCTTATTTTATTTCTAAATTAATTAATGATAGTTTTGGGTGTATGTAATATATGTGAAATTTGAAAAACTATTTTTTCATATTTTCAAAGTTATTTGTAAGATAAGGTACTTTGCATCCTTTTAAATCTTCTCGTCAACAAACCCAAATGATTTTTATGTCTAAATGAAAAGCAAGACTTAAAATTAGGTGAAATATGTATAGAACATAAAATTATATTCAATTTTATTGATATATTATATATGTTTAGTAATATAAGAATAACTTTTAATTTTGTTTCAACTTGATCCACATAAAGAGAAATAATTTAATTTAATTAACATGTGTAGTAAACAA
>JAUJEM010000019.1:0-39340 GCA_030448935.1 Citrus cavaleriei
GTAGAATACACATTGCTCGAATATTAATGAGAGTTAAAATCTGGGCAGAGCTCCATAAGTATTGATGTAAGTTGGTCCCAGTAATAGTCTGATTTGTAAATATCAATATAGTCTTATGTAATATGAGTTGTAGTGTGAGCAATAGTCTCATGTAATAAAAAAAAAAAGAGTATGTTACATCAATACTTATTGTCTTCTGTCAGGGATGTTAATGATGACCTCAAAAGGCTTTTCCATATCTATGACTACCATATTATATTTAGAGATGGCTTGGGTTGTTGGAATTGTGATAGACCAGGGTTTAACTCCTGACTGTTGGGTGCAAAAGCTTGGATGCATGCATATTAGTAACTAGCTTAACATATGCTGCATAAGTGTTTTTCTGAAGATATGAAAGGGTCATCAACGCCTTTTTGTGTGTAATATTGACATCACTTGCACATGCATGAAAACAGACATCCATCTATGTACAAATGAGCTCCCCTTCAATGTATCTATTAAGCATATGTAATGAATATCTAATGTCTTACCCTTTACCTGGGGTTTGGTACTTTGGTTGCAGGGATACAAGAGGCCATTGTGGAAGGCTGGGAGCTTGCCTTTAGGTTGGATAACTTTTTATAAACATACAGTGGCTCTAGACAAGAGATGGCATGTACTTGGTCTAGGTTATGATTCGGGTGTTGCTCGACGGGACATTGAGCAAGCAGCAGTGATACACTATGATGGAGTCATGAAACCATGGTTGGAGATTGGAATTGCTAAATACAAGGGATACTGGACCAAATTTATAAATCATGACCATCCTTTTCTGCAGCGGTGCAATCTCCACGTATAATGCAACATGACAACTAGTATTACCGGTATTAAGTGATCCACACCACATTATTGGAGTTGCTCATTTACTTGATTCTTTATTGATCTCATGTAAATTTCTAGTCAGTCGAAAATTTTTCCGGCAGTAATCTCTTAGGAGTTGAGTTGATTTATAGCAATAACTGAAATGTGAGAAGGGTCCGTGCCGGTAGATGTTTGTACATAACCCATTTGACGTATTCCATTATACTAAAACTGTACTGGAAAAGAAGATTTTTATTCATTTACATCAATTTTAATACCTCAGTGGCTTTCATTTAAGTTTTTCGTTTGTTCTATGATTTGAAGGACAATTCATATTATTTTCCACGACAGGGTGTTTTGATCTTTGTTTCTTGTGGGTCAAAGAGAGATTAACAGTACGCGTTAATGCGTGCAAGCTCGTCTATTTCTTTTTGACCTTTCAGATCTGATGAAGCGAGATCTTGATCTCGCTTGATCCTGAATCTTTCAGTGAAAGACATAATTATGAGGGTGGTTTAAATTTCGGATCTGGACTTCGATTTGTGATCAGAAAATAATTTTGAAGAATGACGGACAAAATTTTTAAAATCAATCGATCGCTCAAAGTGAAAATCCAATTGCCGATAATATACTAATGTTATATGTTAAGATTCATTTCCAAAAATATCTTAATGAATCATTCATACCCATCAATATTTCGATACCATTTACAGGCATAAGAGGTACGAAATTATTGGAATATTGATCAAATACAGAGCAAAAAGACTGAACGTCAAGAGAAAAATAACTGGGCAGGTTGGGTCCCACAGGCCACGTGTCAAAGAGACCCCACTATTGGCTTGCAAACTGATGATTGGGCGACACGTGGAATTACGTGGTAGGATTAGTGTGGATAGAGGATTTCAAATGTAAGGTTAGCTATCTACCTTATCCATGCTCTGTGGTGCGAAGCTTGGACCCCATGATATTAATCTGTAGATGCTTCAACGAAATAAACTGATATACCCTGACCACAGCAAACATCTTTGTGCTCATTCTTCACTCCATCTCGTCTTCCAACTCCAAGAAAAATGGCCGCCATCACTGCTAGCGTAGGAACATCATCGATTACACGCTCGGTTCTTGTACACAAGCCATCCATTGTAGCTTCATCATCCCCTGTTCTTGGTAAAGATTTTGTTTTATATCGATCACTGTTATGAGAATAAATGATTGCTGCTTATGGAAAAAAATACTTAATGATTGTTGTGAACTAAATCAAGTGATTTCACCGATTGAACCAATTAACACACACAAGCAATTATAAGTTTTCAGCAATTGAGTCGTATCTTTACAGGATTGCCAGTAATGGCAGTGAAGGAAAGTGAGATGTTCGATGGAGGAAAAGCCTTCAAAGCAGAGAAACAAAACAAACATTAGATAGTGCGTCTGCTAGCAGCAGCATGCGCGGCAGCAATGTCAAGCCCAGCCACAGCTCTTGTTGATGAAATGAGCACTGAAGGAACAGGGCTTCCATTTTGGTCTGAGCAACAACCTCCTTGGGTGGATTCTGTTGGGTGTTTTTGGTCTCATCTGGGCCCTCTACATTCCTTACAGCCAGTCTTGATGAAGATGAAGAGTCCGGATTGTCCCTCTGATAGTCTGAAGTCTAAAGCCAAACCCCCTGTTGGTAGAAATGTAAAGAGTTTGGCCTTTTGCCCTTAATTTGTTTTAGTAAAATCTATCTTTTGTGTTTCTGTTTCTTGATTCATGTTTCCTCTCTGTGCAATGTTATTTTCTTTTTAATGCTTCATTTGATCGTGGAGTATTTGAAGCTGGGGGAATTTAGGATAGTAAATCTTTTTTCTTGACAGCCAATTAATTAATTATTACTGTTAAAAATAGCCAAGCCGCCATTACTTGTTAACTGGTCATCATTCATCAAGCATCCATCCAGAGCTTTCATTCCACAACAATTCAGCCACGACAAATATTCTTCGCAATCAGGAAGAACAAAATATGATCAGATGCAAGAATAATCATCGTGATTTTGGTCATACCTTTTATGCTCTATAACTTATTGTAGTGGCGATGACCACCTTAAGTAACAAAATTAAAAAAAAATAATTAAGAAAAAATAAAGAAATCAAGTTTGACGCTATTTTGTTCAAATCAATAGGCCAAAAAGGGAAAAAAAATGAAGAGTTATTTTATTTATAACTATTTTTATTATTTCTTTATCAAAATAATTTTGCTTTAAAGGCACATATCTTTTATTATCGAAGTGCGTTTAGGGGATGACAAACAGTTCGGTTTTTGTCGAACCGAACTAAAAAATTTATTGTTCGATGCGGTTCAATTTAAAGAATAAAAACCGGATGGTTCAAAAATAAACGAATCGAACCGACAAACCGATTAAAATATAAATCAATTTCAATTGCTAATAACTTTCTAAATCTAATTCTAACCTACATTTTATTTCCAAAAAAATAAATGAATAAATAAATAAAGATTGGCACGGTGGCAGCAATCTCCCTCACGCACAAATCACTCACAGCTTCACGTACAACAATCTCTCTCTCGCAGCCTCTCACGGTCACGCCGACGGCCCAATGCCGTGACGGACTCATCCCTCACGCACAGTCCGCCACAATCTCACTCTCATCACTCACGGTCTCACTCTCACCATCAGCCGCCGCCAGCACCTATCACTCACGAGTGTGGCGACGCTGTTCTGCCTTATCTTCGCCAGCCGTCGCAAGTTACCTCATTCATCTCGCCAGCCATTGCAGCCTCTGTCCGTCGTTGCTGTCGGGCCGGTGAAGGTAACAATTCTATTATTCGTTATAGTGCCTAGTGTTTTGATATATTTTTAACAGATGAAGATGCTATGGTAGGCGATGATAAAGGTTAAAAATATAGCATGCATCACGCATGGTCATGAAAAAATAGGTTCTGGATTTATGAGTGTTTTTAGCTTTTAATAATTAGGGCGGTGCCGAGAACTGATATGGTTTTTTGTGTTGTGTGTTCTGTCTCCCACAGATTCAAAATTTATGAGTGTTTTTGGCTGACTAGGAGCTTATGTAGGAACGATGAATTACACGCTTGCTTTTGTTTAGGTATTGAGTGGGACCAAATTTGCACTGAGAAGCTGTTTATCTGAGAGATTCTTATTCACATCCACTGTCCTATTTCAGCATTGAGCATTTTATTTTTCACTAAGAACATGATTTAGTGGTGCCAAATTTGTTTCTTTTTTGCAAAATTGTAGTTGTGCACGGCCTGTGATTAAATGCTGTGCCAGTTTGGTAGACAAATTGTGTTATTTAATCTACAATTTTATCTATAAATGCTGTGCCAGTCTAGACCCAACTGAACCAAACTCTGTTAGATTTGGTTCTGAAATTGGTTCGAGTTTGGTTCTATTTCTTGAGAACCATTCGGTTTCAGTTTGGATCGATTCTGATCCAGAATCAAACCGAACTGTATAATGCCCACCCCTAAACTGTGTTATGAACCCACAGTAGAATTCATTCTCAAAAAAGGGACTAATAAGTGGAGGGTGGTTGGAGTTAATAAAACTAGTTAATGTCGGATCCTAAATTCTACCCTCTGTCAAATTTAAAAACTGATTTGTAAGAGGGCAAGGGCCACTTTATAGGATCAAAGTATTTTGATAGCAATTATTATGAACCCACAAGATATAACTCACTCTTAAAACCCAACTTATAGGAGAATGGTGCTTTAGAATTAATAAACTACCAACTAGTATAGGGATGGCAACATTTCCTGTGGAGGCCCATGCCCACGAGCGCCTGATCAATACAAGTCGGGTATGCAACCTTGCAAAGCTTCAAAATTTAAAACGTGCCCAATTCGGGAATAAGCCCAAGTCTGAAAATGTTTTGGGTTCAGGGATTTTATCAGCCCCAAACCCGAACCCGGAATTTTTTTAAAATAAAAAATATATTTTGATTTATCAAATAATAGAAAAAATCAATTCACATAAGTTTAATCAAATAATAAAAAAATATAAAACACTAAAACCCTAGATAAACTCATGGTGAGTTTACTCTCTCAAAATGCTAGACTCTACCCATCACCACCTCCAATTCTCCAATGGAACTTCCCCTTCCTGGCCAACGCGTCCAACACCAAAAGATCAAAATTTGCTGTCAATGTCGCTCTCCTCTCTCGCCTAAAGACCAAGCTTCACCGCCAGCTTTACAACTGTAAATTCTACTTTTAAACTTTATCATTGTAAATTCTTCATCTATAACATTTTTTAGAATGCTCTGTATTCTCTCTTTATAATTTCTGTGCATTTTTCATTTATTGAAATTCAAGAATGACGATTTTTTGTTTTTTTTTTTCAGGGGCTTGATTGTGAATATAAACAAAATCAAATTACAAAGCTGAATCAAAGAGATCGCTACTATTGGTTAGCTGGGAACTATATTTATCTGACTGACCTTTGAGCTCATAATCCAAATCCATTATGATTCATTGTTTTTATCTACGCGTGGATTAATCCAAATCAAAGAGATCGCTACTAGTTACTAGGCTCATAACTGGTGGATGTGGATCCTAACGCTGTTAGATTAAATAATTAGCCTTTTATCATCATTTTAAAAGAGAGAAAAATAGGAAAAGGAAAGGAAAATAGAGCGACATCGTTTGCAGCAAAGTGTCTAAACCCTCAGCCACCACTGGCCCCACTGGATGATAACTGCAGCAGCCAGTAATTGGAAAAGCAGAATACTCGAAACGACAGGTCAAGGCAAAGTAATTTAAGCACTGCTGCCTAGCCCCAGATGAAGTTTCTACCTTCGCCATAAATGCCACGCAAGTCTCATCTGCTTTGAAGAAAGTTGCTTTCTAATTCTCAATTTGGAAAAAGTTAAAAATGTTTTATCTGAGCAAAATTGAGCACACATTGCGTTTGCCACCTCATCTTCTTCGCCTTCCTCTCAACGAAGCTATTAAACTAGAACTTGAAAATGTTTTCTTAGATAAGGTTTGTCAAATACAATTCAGTGATTCACTTTAAATTTTTTGTATCGATTAACTTATTTTTAGAAGATAATAATTTTGTACGCGAAGGTTATTGCAAACCTGGGACTTTGTATTTCTATCTATGATATCAAGGAAATTGAAGGTGGCTTTGTCTATCCAGGAGAAGGTGCTTCCACACATACGGTATATTTGCACACTGTTCTGTTTTCTATCTTCTTTCCAGTTGTATTTAAGCATGTATAGCTTTAACTCACTTGGAATTAGAATGCTTTCCATTTGTATCTTTTGTTTTGCCATTTGCGTTCAAAATTTTAATTTTACGACTATATAAGTTGTTGCTTATGTAAAAGACAGTTCCTTTTGTAAATCATAGGTTGATTGTGTTGACAATCTCTCTGTTGATTGAACAGGTGAAGTTTAGATTGGTGGTGTTTCGTCCCTTTGTGGGAGAGATAATTGCTGCCAAACTTAAAGAATCTGATGCCAACGGTTTGCGCTGTATGTCCAATCAATGCCTCACTGCTCATATGATTTTTCATTTAAGGCTTATAGATTAATGGCTTATATCTAAAGTCTTGCTCTGGTTTGAATTTGGACCAACTCTTATTAGTCTTTGCCAAAATTCAGTATGGTCTGAGTTCTTTTCAGTCATTTGCATTAGTTGAGAGATTTTCTCATCAAACGATAGTCTATTTATATTTTTCTTGTTTCCTCTTCAATTAAAGATTTATATTTATTATTACAATTTTAACTTGTATCATATTTGCTCTGTTTGTGGTGCATATTTTTGGTTTTCTTTTTGATTTAAAATTGTCTTTGGAAGAGTGTTGAAGCTCAGAATTTTTAAATGACAATGGCATGAGTAGTTGCACAGTTGATTTCCTAGATATTTGATGGTAGTGAACCAAGCTAACAGCCAACATGTTGTAAAAGTTACATGCTTGCCTGATGATAGATTGTGAAGTCTCAGCATCAAGACTGAATATGGCTGAACTATCCTCCTCAGAATTCTTGATTAAGAAATTAAGAGCAAGTAACTTGTTCCTAACATTTTGTTGTAACTCATTTATTTAAATTTGGCTTGTGTCTGTTATAATCAGTCAAATTGCACGTCGGCTTGTCATATAGTGGTCAAAGTGATTCAAGAACTTTAGTATCCTTAAATAATTACTTGTGATAAGTCCTATTGTCATTTCTTGTTACATGACAAGTCTGCATCTGGTGTAAACTATATTTCTCTCCTTGGTGAAGCAACTAAGTTTGAAGTCATTGTGTTTTCTGAATTCCATGATCTACAGTGTCCCTTGGATTTTTGAGGACATTTACATTCCTAGTCATCTTTTACCAAGTCCATCTCGTTCTGAGCCTGACCTAATGGAAGGTGTGGTCCTTTCCTGGTTTATTCTACTTTTCTTAATTTCTATCATAATTGTCTGCACATTATGAAATTATAATTTTTAGCTAATATCTTTTTATGTCCTTTCTTTACATGTTTTTGCACTGTTCTAGACTTTTATGATCTGGTTATAACCGCTCTGGTTATAACTACAGGTACTGAAGTCAAATGGATATGGGAATTTGGAGATACAAAATATGTTATTGATGGGCTGGATGAGGTTTATGTTTTTGTACTAATTCTATCAACGTCCTCTTTTTCTAATGTGCTCATGTATGCTGACTTTAAAATTATTAATACCAGATTAAGTTTCGAGTTCTCAGTGTGAATTATCCTTCAATTCCAATTGAGCAAGCAGAAGGATCAAAGCCATTCGCCCCAATGGTGATTAACGTAAGTAAAATTTTTCTAACTTAATTATTTGGCTGGTGGTTGTCTCTGGATGTATCATCATCGTTATCCTTATTTATCTCTAGAGCCTTTATGATTTTGGGACTAACAGCCTGCAGCACTAAAACATTTGTTACTTTGAGAAAGCTACTCACTAGCAACTACTACAAAAGGGGAACAAATAAAAGGAAAGTACAGAAACACGGATATTTTAGATTACTGGTCTCTAAAAACGTGGTAAGCATACTGTAATTCTTCCCACTAGCATAGAGAAGGAAGAAAAAAATATGAGCAATCAGTCCCTGTGAAAAAATCAAACAGTAATGCAGCCTAAAGATTTGGTGATATAATATTAACTTTACAATAAAATTATGAAATTATTGGTGATATTTCAAACTCAAAACGAACTTGTTGGGTGTAAAGTATTTGTCATTTTTCACTTGTATGTTTTTAGGTGTAATTTTTATCAAGGGTCAAATTATAAACAATCAAAAATAATTTTAAGAGGATCTTAAAAGGTGTCAATAGCCCGTTTTCACTCCTAATTGGATCTGCCCACGCATGCAAGCAAGGTAACCAGCTGCACAATCGACTTACGACACAGAAATAGTATGTGAGTCATCTACAAGCTTGGAATACATCTTGAAATATTAAGGTAATCAATATTTATAAGCTTGGGATACATCTTGAGCTATTAATGTAATCAATAAAGCTCTCTAAGCCAACAATTATTCCTAAAGGCTCAATGTGGGTGTGATGAACCTTAGATTAGACCTTTACTCTTTTTTAACTTATCATTAACGGGATTAGAATACACTTTTTATTTAATAATTTTAATTTATTAACCACCAATCACTTAGGTAAACTCTTGACGAAATTAAATCATGAAAAAATCTTAATTCATTTTAAGAATTACAGTTAGACATATGATATGAACCGTAAAGAAAAACTTACTTGAAAAGTCAAAAAATTAAGTGGGACACATTATATATAGAATTTAGGGATGACAAATGACAGGATTGGATCGAAATTTGTCAAGCCCAAGTTATTGGTAACATGCGCAAATCCTTTCAAAGCCCATCCAGGCTTGGACCCTTGCATTAGGCTTGGGCTTTCATTAAATTTTTAAATAAATTTTTTTAATAAAGCTAAAAGTAAAAAAAAAACTTAAATTAAAGATAATTAAATATGATCATCCAATACAAAATAGATTAATAGTGCAATATGCAAAATACTAACAACGTAACATAATAAACCGCATATTGAATCACTTGAATTTGTTTATTTTCTCTCTTTTTTTTTAATTTATAAATTATAATACCCGGGCTTTTCAATAAACCCTTAAGTAAGTTCATTCATAGTTGGCTTTAAATTTTTGACCCCATGTGCAGTATAAAGGAGCAGCTCACAAAACCTCGCGGTTTGAGCCAAACTAGCCCAAACTTTTTTGCCCACCCTAATAGAACTTTTATTTTTATTGGGGCACTTTCTAAACCTCCCCCGAGGTTTGATATAATTTTGCCAAATGGCGAGTTTGATTGTATTCTCACTTACCTCCCTTCTTTGTTAGTATACATACGGTTTGACCGTTAATTGACTTAACAAATTACTAAAAATATCCAAACCACTAAACCAAGCCTAAGATTTGCCAACAACTTCATCTGATTCTTTTACCAATGAGTGTGTTTATAGGCAAAAATAGGTCTTTATACATTTACCTCATCTTCTCTCCAAATTGAACTTAGGTTTGCTCTCCCATTTTGGCCGAATTTTCGAAGAAAGTTGCAGCTCTTGATACTATGACTCTCCTCCATCTATATATTCTACACACACTACACAATACTTGCCCCTCATCCTCCATTAATCAATTAATTTATATGTTTTTATTTTTTTAATTTTACGGTGAGTGAACAAACATTTTCTCAAGCCCAACTAGTCTTTTAATTAGTACTACGTAAGTACTCAATATTTAGGCTAAAAGTTGGATTCAACTTATCTCCTTCTTCCTTTTATATAAATCATTTTCTTTTCTTTTTTAACCATATTTATTTATATCGAAATGAAATGAAATGATATTGATAGCTAGATGAGTGTAAGATTGACTATAGATGAGTATTAGGATTGATTGTTGTGTAAATATAAAGCGGTTTAATTAAATTGGTAGGTAAAAAATGGCACATGAGGTGTTCGACAAAATGCCTATTACGGTTTTGTTTGTTTCATTTTGGCAAATTAAGTAGAATGGCACATTGATGGGAAGACAAAATTTGTAAGCTCATCATGCGGACAACAAATCTGCCCAGAAAAAAAGGCTTAAGCTGAGAACGCAGCAGCGACAAAAGCGGCCATTGGGAGTCCATATAGGACGTCACATGTCCTTAAGTCCATACTTACACATAACACAAGCTGTAGGGGCATTAAGAGTCTCCCACTGCAGAGGCCAGCGAATGGCGAGATTGTGAAAGGATGATTGTCGATATCAATCCACCAGAGGGGTGGATGATCGACACTATTTCATGAGTTTGAGCAATGGCTGCTTCTTGTAACGTTAGGTTGATCGTGAGATCCGTCAATCGATGCAATTTTATAGAACATTGTTGAGAAAGACTCAATGGGGTGGCTAGGTGATGAGGTAATTATTGTTAATCTTTATTTAATTTACTTATGATTAAATTAAGTTGGTTGTTCAACATATGTATTTGCCACACGCATCACATGAATACTACCGGATTTGATAAGTGAAAGCGGCCATTAATATTCAAATGCCTTGTATCAACGTTGCATGCATACATATGTCTTTTTTTGGGTAAGAGACTTGCGGTTTTAATCATCGATTTACTACCTTATACTAAAATATAACATTGAAATATTTGATTGCGATTAATTCAATAGGTTTTTTGAAGGCTCAGTGGAATACTTGGTGATTGTGATCTACATTCATTAGATTATGCAGTGAACACTTACATTGACGGTCGGGAAGACACGAAATCAAAACCGTTTGCAGACGTTGATATGGTGTGTGTTCCTACATGGTTCAATATAGTTCTGATAATAATAATTTCAAGATTTTATGATGTCTTAACATTGGATACGAATTCTTATGGCCATCTACAGGTTTTAATTCCAATTAACTTGGAAGACAACCATTGGGTTGAGCGGGTGAACTTAAGCGCCAGCGAATCTCTATTTATGACTCAATTAAGGAGTTTCATGAGGACAAAACGTATATTGACTTTTGAAGCCACTTCCAGTTATCTTTCCCCAATTGCTCAAGATGTTGGGTTTTACGACATCCACCAAACTTACGTGGTGCAGTAACCAGAAACGGTGAGCGTTGATGATGTGCCTCAACAACAGCCCGGAAGCGGCGATTGTGGGGTGTTTATGTTAATGTTTACGATGTACTTAATGTTCAAGCTACAATTTAATTTTGACAGTTGGCATGGACATTATTTTAGGAGGAAGATTGCCATTGACATATTTAACGGTGATATTATGTTATAAATGATATATTAATCTTTTATATTAATTATTGAATCTTGTGTCGACAGGCGAAAATTCATATATTTAAGATTGTTATTATGTCTGTTTTGATATCTTGTGTTAATGAGTTGATTGTTGCTTGGTGAGAATCAAGAGTTGCCTTCTTTTTATTGAGATGTTGGTTGGTGAGAATCTGTGTTGTGTTATAGGTTGATAGCAGCTTGTGTCAAATATTGGTGGTTTGGTCTTCGTAGCAAAATTGAATCCTTTGCTGGTGGAGACTGGTATAGCTATTCTTGAGAGAAGCAAATTATGTTTTTTGTTGTTTTTAATTTCACTTTCAAGCAAATATCCTATAATTTAGGAGACAATATTTATCTCCCGGGAGAGACGAGAAATCGCTGTCTAACTTTGGGAGACAAGCATTCTCAAATTGGGAGACAAACATTGTCGCACGGGAGACAACCTCTTGTCTCCCAAATTTGAGAATGCTTGACTCGAAATTGCAAAAACAAGCATTCTGAAATTTGGGAGACAAGCGGTTGTCTCCCGTGCGACAATGTTGTCTCCTCAATTTCAGAATCTTTGTCTCGAAAATAGAAACAAGCATTCAAATTTGGGAGACAAGCATTGTCGCACGGGAGACAAACCGGTCTCCCCCAAATTTCAGAATGCTTGTTTTTGCAATTTCGAGCCAAGCATTCTGAAATGAGACAACCGCTTGTCTCCCAAATTTCTGAATGTTTTCAAGGTGAAATAAAAACTACAAAAACATAATTTACTTTCTCAAGAATAGACTATACTCTCCATCAAGTTGTTTGTCACCAAACCGACAATACAAATAACAAACATTTTAATTTATGCCGAAAACCTAAAAACATTAATATCGTTAATTAAATTGGAAAATAACACTAATAAGAACTGACACCATCACTTAAATAACAGTTACATGTGCATTTCCGCAGCTTACAGTTGGTCACAATCACAATTTGACTGAATTTCATCAGCCTATACATCTAGCAGTCGCCCATATATACAAAAAGAACAAAAATAATAACTACAGTAACAGTGTGCCATGATAGATAACTGAGTTATACTTTATACATGGCATTGTCACTATGTTAGTATAACATTTATACAAAATATACAAAATCTTCTATTGCCGTCACTTGCTCAACTTCATTAACTTCATCATTGAAATCAGAGAGAGCAAACTCATTCTCATCCGCTAAGTCAAAGCAGTCAATTTCAACTGGCTTTTCGTCTCTATCATATGTGAATAAGCACACGTTAATAAGTGAAAGTAAAATAATAATTATGAATAATAATAATAATAATGACATTGCTAAACAACAACAACAACAGTTACAATAATAAAGAAAAAATGATAATAATAATACATTTTAATATTTTTCATGTCACGTAACAAATAAAAACTGAGTACGTGCGACAAACATGTCAGACGGGAGACAAAACTTGTCGCCCCAAAATACAGAATGTCTGTATGTGAGACAAGAGCATGTCACCACACAGAACACAAAAATATTGTTTCACTTGTCGCCCAAAAATCCTATTTGTCGCCTAAAAAACAGTAAATTTGTCTTCAGGCGACAAACAATCGTCGACTGGGAGACAACAAACTGCCGCCCAAAAACACAATGTATGTGCGACAAGAGGATATCGTCGCACAATGACAAAAACATTGTTTTTGTGCGACAAGATTTGTCCCGGGCGGCATAATAATGTCACCCAAAAACTTCGTGTATTAGTGCGACAAAGGACTTGTCGCACGGGAGACAAACTTGTCACCCAAAAACGGTAAACTGTGTTCTGCGGTGACACAAACACCGCAAATTCATAAACATATCAACTTAAGCAAACTTTGGGCAAGGAAAAATAAAAATTACAAATAAGACTACTTCTATTTTACACACCCATTTGCATAACAATAACAAATTTTTTTCAACTCATGGCCACATATGGCTAAACTCATTCTCCTTTTAATCAATTTTTCCACCACCAACCCATGAACAAGACAAATGAAACACAACCAACAACCACTTATAAAACTCCAAAAACAAGAAAACCAAAGGTATTTATAAATTTTAGACTTTTATAAAGTAACTAACCTCTTACAAACTCCAATAACAGTGGCATCTTCCGGTCGCCGTTGATCGTCACCGGTCGGTGGCCTTCTTCGACCACCTATGTTTTTCTTCTTCATGGGTTATGTATGCTCTTGATGTGTATTTCTTTTTGTTCCAGCAAATGAGAGTAGGTGAGTGGAGTGAAAATGGTGAGAGATTGACAGCCATTGCTTTTTTGTGCTGGGGAAAGAGAAGATAAAGAGAAGAGAAAGAGAAATACACTCTTTTACACAATGAATATTATGTCTAATCAGTTAATACAATTGTCCAATAGATTTTAAACTATTTTTTTATTGTTATTTGATTTTTTTATAATTTCACCTTGTCTTTTACATATTTACCCTCGTCAACTAACGGTCAAACTGTATGTATACTAACGGCAGGGGAGGTAAGTGAGAATACAATCAAACTCGCCATCTAAGTGAAATTATATCAAACCTCAGGGGAGGTTTCTGAAAATTACCCATTTTTATTGTAAATTTTAGTTTATTTGTAAGTTTTCTCCTCTTAGATGTTTGGATCCATGGTGGCTTTCCTCCACCTAATCGATCTTGATTCAATAATAATTTTCTTCCACTTGGATCTTCAATCCATGCTGTGAGTAAATCCGCTTGAATTTATGGTTGTTTTTATCAATATTTTATCTTTTTTCATGTAAATATTAGCGCTTTTTATTTTTCAGTTAATCCTCATTTCATATTTCCATGTTAACAATTAATCAATTAGTGAGTGGACGAGACTATTTACATTCTAAAAAGTACTTTAAATACTGAATTACTCAAACCACTCAATAATAAATTTTAAAAATAAGTTTTTGCTCAACACATTCTTGAAAAAGTCAAAAAAGTCCTCAATTTAATTCCTTCTTAAATCTACTGAAAAAGCAACTGATTAACAGTAGATAAACTTGTTTGACATCAATTACCATATTCTCATATCAATTGGAGATTACACAGTTTGTCGTTGCCCTCCCTTTCTATTTTCTTCATCAGATCGGGACCATAATTACAACCAATAATGGAAAACAACTTGCAGCTATTCGATCTAATTCATTACCGATTTTAAGTAAAGTTTCATTATTTAGGATATAAAGTCATTAACGATATCACTCGGGAGTTGTTGAAAGTTGTAAACTTAAGGACTTAAAATAGTTAATGAAATAAGAAAATTAATCAAAATTAAGTTTTATGTTTATTTAACTGAATTTTAAATGAATGAGTGTTAAATTTAATTTTATTTAATTATACAAATTGTCCTTAACAGTATATTTTATTATGGTATTTTAATAATATAAAAATTTATAAAAATAAAAGTGTAATAGAGTAATTTTTAAAGTACAAATACTCCCACCAACTATATTTGGGTTCTAAAATATATTCTCATAGCCTGTTTGCTACACATCCTTCTTTGCTACTTTGGATGCTTAGGATTTATTTGTTTGTTTCTTAATTTAGCAATTACAAAAACTTTGCATTTTTATTAAACTCTTCGAACTGTTCTTCGCTCATTTTGAAATCTTCAAAATCGTTCTGTAAAAGCACAAAGCTAGCAAAGATGTTTCCTTACAAAAATACAAAATCAGTCTTGCCAAGTTGATAGCTTACTCATTGGCAATGTTATATTCCCTTTCACTCTCAAAGCCCTACTTGAAAAGAGTCACTTTGAGAATTAAGATTTGCTATTTTGTAATCTCTACTCCTGAATATAACTCTAGGAAGCAAGTTTTACAATTTCTTCAAGTTGTAGTATTGATGTTTCTGGAGGATTCAAAATTGAACTAAATGATTGCTGCTTCAATTGGTCTCCTTCCTCGCTGGTAGTACTCAAAATACAAGCTAACATAATCTTTCACTTTCTTGTACAATCTTGGCCTTGCTTCATTCACCACTCCATTCACTGGTTCAATCTCTCTATCTGGATTCGGAATACAAAACACAGCCAGAGACATTCTTTCCCTTTCTGAATTTGTCACTACTCTATGTACTGGACTTTTGAATATTCCATTACTCATTATCTGCATCATAACTTGAAGTCACGCTTTTTCTTTAATTCAAAAGAAAAGAAAAAAAAAAAATAGCAAAAACACTTAATATTAGCAATTACCTCTGCATAATCGCCAGCATTAATAACAAGAGCTTCAGGATTGAGAGGAACTCTATACCATTGATTGTCTTTCAGGAATTGGAGGCCTTCCACTTGCTTGTCTTGGTAAGAGATAAGTAAATGCTGATGCATCTGCGTGAGGCTTAACGCCAATAACCAAGTCAGGCATTGGACATGGAGGATAGAAGTTGAATCTGCATAATCATTGTTGCGTTTTCCTTTTCTCCATACATGTCCAGAAAACAATTCTCTTCCAAATTTAAACACGTTGCCATGGCCTTGAGCAGAATTTCATTTAATTTTTCTAACTCTGTTGTGTATTCATGTAATGTTTCCCTGAAGCAAATATAACAACAACAAACGAAATTAAGGCTCCCTTTGCCTTTGGTATATTCATTCATATAGTGCTTCTAAAATGCAAGATGTTTCTGATTTTCATTCAAATAGAACTGTATGAGCTTCCAGGCATCACAATGAAATTACCTAAAAGATTCAGGAATTTCTGGCCAGAATTTGAGCCGTCTCTGATCTTTTGGACTTGTTGTGAGAAACAATCGATCAGTCCAATCCAGTGTTTGTTCCTCGGCAATAATAATGTCACTCCCATACCCTTCAGTGCTACCATCTTCCTGAATATTTCTGTTTCGTTTCGGAGGAAAATCAAAGAACTGCTTGCCAACTTCGCTCATTTTGTCCAAAAATTCAGGTTCTATTCCATGATAATTGATTGCCTGAACCTCCAAAATTAAGGATATATATGAGCAAATCAAGTTTTCCAAGATCTCAACATGTTTACGAAATCCAAAATCAAGTATGCAAAATAAATTTTATTGCAAAATCATTCAAGGAAAAAGCGGCAAAATTAAACCTGACCTGGAAACAGCCCCAGAAGCTGAGAGCTGAGCGAAGTTTCTCAAGTTCTTGTGTGCTGCTGGATGATGGAGATGTCAAGAGACCAATATCAATAATTGGAATGTCCATGAGCGGCAGAGAAGCATCAAGACTTCAGCATCACTTCCTTTATAGATGTATCTTCTGGCAATTCTTTGCCGCTGGTGATGAGTTCTTGGACAGTTCTTGATGCTGATTCAACTGGAGCAGGGGATGATGAAGTTTCAGCCATGGTTAGCTTTCAGAAAACAGTTCCACAGTTTTGCCCAGACTGAACCTTCTGTTTTTCTTATTTTTATTTTTTTTCGGAGAATCGAAAGACTAACTTATAGCAAGTTGAGGAAAAATTATCAACATTTTGTTCTGTTCGAGGTCAAAGAAACTGTTCACATGTAATGACAAATGGTTAGCTATATGTTAAGAATTCATTTCATTTTTTCTTTTTTTTTTTTAATTTTTTTCAATTGTGCTTCGTTGTAATCAATAAAATTTTAAATTATTTAAAAAAAAAAAAAAAACCGATTGTAAGACGTCCCGGCTTGGACAACAAATTTAGTGTATTATGGGTTGCCAATGGGCTTTATTCCCTCTCAATTTAAAAAAATTAGGTAGAGGTCGGTACTGATTATTTTTTAATTTAAAATCTGAATTTAATTTTTTTAAATATTTGTTTACATAGTGTTGTTTAGTTTTTTAATTTATTATTTATTATTAGATAATTTTATCTTAATAAAATAATAAAAGATGTTTATTTTTATCTAAAATCTAAAATCTAAATGTAAATTTTAATTTTAAATCTTAAAAATACCTTTAACAATTCATGTATTTTCTATATTATGTATAAATTTAATATTTTTATATTATCCTTTAAGTTATTTTTAATTGCTTTAGACTTTTGTGCACATGGTAACATTAAACTATTGAACAAAGATTATATCCATTGTCATAAATCAAAACTAAAACAACAATATTGATTTTATAATGAAACTTAATGTTATAATTACATCTTTTATTACAAAAATAAATTGAAAAATATTATTATTTTTTTAATGCTATCAAACTAATCAACTTGTTAAATTTCTAAATTGTGAAGAATAAATATATGTACCACTTAAAAAATAATATATTAAACTACTAAATTTTAAAATTTTCAAATGTTGAAAAAAAGATAAACAAACATGTCATTTAAATATTTCCATTCAATTCTATTCATACTTTTAATTAAATTCAAACTTATTCAAATTGACCAAAAAAAAAGCAACGATTGTTGTTGTTTAAGCATTGCTTGCATTTCAAATGTTGTAAATTAAATTTATCTAAGATGATTTCAACACCATTTAAGTTTCGTCCCATCCCGTTTAATCGGAATAAAAAATCACTTCATTTTTTGAATTTACAATGTAGCCAAAGTGAATATATATTATATATATTTGGGTCTCTAATTTCTTAAGTTCTCTCAAATAAGGACAGCTAATTCATTTGTATCAAATGAATTCTTAACCCAATTGATTTACTAAAACCAATTGAATTACTAAAATCACTACATGTTACTTTACATATATATACTCTTATTTGTAGATAATTATATTTAATGAAAGTACTTTAATAAGTTATAAGTTTAATGACTATTTTTTAACTCTCAACTTTAAGGGTATAAGTTCAAGTCCTAACATATATTTTATTTTTGTTCTCCTCCTAATTTTATAATTAGATAGGAATATCTTTCAATTTCACTAATACAGATGGATTAGACATCCTTCTAAATATTTAACGAAGGTGAAAATCTAAATCACACCATAATAGAGTTGATATACACATCCATGCCTTAAATATATATATATAATAAGGATAATTTGGATGACATTGCATGGAAGAGACCAGAGAGTAGAGAGGGACTTAGTTGAATAAATGGAAACATAAATGCTCATTTGATAACAAATAAGAAATCAGGGATCCGGATGCTATGA
This sequence comes from Citrus cavaleriei, assembly GCA_030448935.1. NCBI lineage: Eukaryota > Viridiplantae > Streptophyta > Magnoliopsida > Sapindales > Rutaceae > Citrus > Citrus cavaleriei. Next base: position 18,216 of record JAUJEM010000019.1, read on the forward strand.
TCCCATATGATCATTGTCCAGAATTACATCTGGACCGTCCAAAATAACAGAACCCAGCAAAAACCCACACACGCACTACATTATTAACCCTAGTCCAAAACCCTAACGCCCCTTTTTTCGTTTCTCATTTTTCACTTCACCACTCCAGTGAGCGCGCCGTTTGCACGAAAATGGTGTCAGGTTCAGGGATCTGCGCGAAAAGAGTGGTGGTGGACGCCAGGCATCACATGCTCGGCCGCCTTGCCTCCGTTTTGCCAAGGAGCTCTTTGAACGGCCAGAAGGTCGTCGTCGTCCGGTGCGAGGAGATTTGTATCTCAGGTGGCCTTGTTAGGCAGAAGATGAAGTACATGAGGTTCTTGAGAAAGAGGATGAACACTAAGCCTTCTCATGGTCCCATCCATTTTCGAGCTCCTGCTAAGATCCTTTGGCGTACCATTCGTGGGTATGTTCTGTTTTTGTTTCTGGGTTCTTCTGTTTTTTTTTTTATGTTTGATTCTATTTTTGTGTAAAATGGATTTTCTGATTTAGTATGCAAATGCGTTTTGTGGGTTTGTTGAAATTAGTTTAGATTAAGCAAATTTATCTGTTTTTCTTTTCATTGATCTTAAAAAATATTAATTTTCATATTTGAATGTTATCTTTTTGTCTATCGATTGAAAATGTAGATCTCTATCTGATTGTTTTATGCATGTTGGATTAAAAATTTGATTGAGCTTATCATTAGAAATATTGTGTACTTTTTTCACGTGGCTACTGAGAGTGTATGAGTACATTGTTTTGTGGCTGGATTGTCATTTTCGGTGTATGATGAGATTCTTTGCTGCTAAGGTTGAAGCCATATTTTTTATTTCCTTCTTTAAATTGGGATTGTGTTTGGCTCCTACAATCTTCTTGGCGCATTGTAATGTCCGAAAGAACAGGAAAAACCTGATTTTGTGTGACTGTAATGTGTCTGTACAAATATATAAGTAATGAAATTAATACTGCTTTAGTGTTATTTACTAATTACTGGAGTACAAACTTTGCAATAAGTTCCTTTCATTTAGTTTTTAGTTTTTTCCCAAAGAAGTTGGTATTTGTTTTATATATGCTCAGTAATGAAAGCTGTTAGTTCTTCTGGATGATTCCCCCACAAGACTAACGTGGAGCTGCAGCCCTTCTGCTCGTTTGAAGGCCTATGAAGGGTTCCTGACAGATAAAGGATGGTCATTCCTGATCTATCTCAAGTAAGTTTTGTTACTTGAGACAAATCATGAATTTCTATTTCAACCCGTATATGTCTCTCTTTGGAGTTAGATCCCTGTTATTTATTGCATTTTTTGGGTTATTTGAACACTAGGGTCTTGAGGCTTCAAAAAGGACACAAGTACTGCTTGATGGGCAAACTCTCATCAATGCGAAGTAGGATGGAACTATTATGATACCATTAAGGTGGTATTCTTGCCACAATGTCTTTCATATTTTTGACCGATTGATATGCTATATTGCCCTTTTTGATCAGTTCTATATGCCTTGTATGAGGCTGAGACTTTGGTGCAGACAACACAATGCAGTTTATTGAGTTTGTATTGTTTGGACCATTCTTCCCCTATTTCTTTTTTTTCCATCATAACTGAAATTGTATTAATGACCATTTCTTTCCTTATTTGACTAATACAATTGAACTGTTTTTATCTTATTAACTAATTGTTCCATGCTGAGTTGTCTATAATGCTATCTGTGTTGGTCTATTTAACTCTTTGTTTGTAAAACCTCAAATAATATTATAATTTGGTGTATTCCATTCTTTTTAAATATCTTCAAAGATTATCTGTATGGTTTTTATGTTCGTCTTTTTAACATTTCATGTATGCTGGATTTTATCAAAGTAATGCAAGATTAGGTAAGTGAGATAAATGGATCACTTTGCCTCTGAAATAGTGTTAGGCTTATATGACCATTTGTTGGAATGGGTTGGGCAGATTATGTCAAGTTCCTTTTTGTTGATAGTCAGAGTTTGGGATTTGACATGTAAATTTAACAAATCTTATTCATTAGCCCATAATTAACACCTATCATTCGATTATAATAGAACTGAAACATTAATATGAGGTTACTGCCATAATATTATAAGGCAATGCAATTTGATTCATCAAGAAATTTGTTAATACATTTATTTTATCTTTTTATTCATTCTTTCCAATTATGGTTTGCATGGTACTCTGGTTAAATATTCAGCATGCTTTTTGTTTGTCTCTCAAGCACTTAGTTTTCTATTCCCTTCTTACAGCTTGTAGTGGTAAAACGTTTGGATAATGACTCATAAAGTCCAAGCGTACAGAAACATTGCCTTCATGTATTATCTTTTAGCTCTATAGTTTTAGTTAGTTGAGGTAAGAACAATAGAAGTTTCTTATGGCTTGAGCTCATTAATGTGTGTTGTGAATTCTAAATCTCAACATTTGCAGCCTATGGATACAACCCAAGGTTGTCACAAGTATTAACTATTTGCATTGCTTGTTCTGTGATGCTTTCAATTGCACTTGTTTTTTTAGTAATCACTTTGTTAGACTTGTTGGATTGTGGACGGGTGATGCTGTTAATATTTATTTGGGACTGCCTCATTATTCAAGCTTTGGGTATTTCCATGCACTATTGCGCTTTCATGATATCTGATTCTTGCGATTTCTGACTTTCTGTCATGCTGTTCCTTGTAGGAGCTTGAGAAGAAGAGAAAGGAGAGGGCCCAGGTAGCTTATGAGAGGAGGAAGCAGTTGGCTAAATTGAGGTCAAAGCTGAGAAGGCTGCCGAGGAGAGGCTTGGTCCCCAGCTAGAAATCATTGCTCCCATTCAGATCAAGTATTGATGATGATGATGATTGTGAAGAGTTTATTTTCCAAATGTTACATCTGGAGGATTTGTTCCCATTATATTTTATCTTCCATTTTGATATTGATGGATTATAGTTTAACTGTAGTAGTTTTGGGTAGATGTTATGCTGTATGCAACATATTTGTTGAAATTAGTTATTTTGGTTATCAATTTGTCAGTTTTATCACAAAGCTGAGATTATGTACTATCTTGCTCTTGTGATGTACATTTTCTTCACTTTGGCTTCTCTATCATGCTTGTCAAAACTTGTCAAGCCCGGTTGCTTTACCTTCCTGGTACTGCTTGAGGACTGTTTTATATTTACTGATTACATGAGATACCGCATTTAGAGTTAATGTTAAACCTTTTTGAAGTCATTTAATCTCTGCCTGTTTCTGAAGTACTACTCATGCACGATTGCGCATGGTTGCATATGTAAATTGTGGACAGATTATTCCACAATTATGGTACGCAATTCACTCCATTCTAGAGGCCTATAAGGTTGCTAGAAATCTAATATGTTTTCAGGCTACAGTACTGTTTGATTTCAGCTCTTTCCATTGTGTTAGCATTTCGATTCGCTTGAATTTGCATCACAGGAGAGACGTTACCACTATCGAATAGGGGCAAAATTGAGTTGAAATTCATTTGGTTCCATGTCCGATTAGGTATGGAGTAAAACAATTGGGTTGAATCCAAAGTTTTTATTTGATCCAAAAGTTCATTCTAAATTAAAGCTAATAATAATTACACGCTATCCTGAACACCATTACTCAGTAAAGTATCAATTTTTAAAAACCCGGAATTAAGAGAAAATTGAACCCATCTCACATCTGAACTGAGATTACATCATATATGGAGCAATAAAATTTAATCAGATTTTCATTACTAATATATATATATATATATTATCATATGATGTGTGCCTAATACTAACTAAACTTGACCATGTCTTATGGTAGACGACATAGAATTATTTCACTTATGTGAAACAGTTGAGGAAGCAGGCAGAATACATATTATCAATACAAATCAAATCAATAAATTTAAATATTTATAATACATAATATTTGGTATTGACAAGAGAGATTAAGTTGCATGATCCAAGAAAACCACCACCGAAAATGGAATGCAAAGGTTTAATTATATTATTTTATGCAAGATGAGTGTTCTTTAATTTAAGCTGAAAGTTTTAGAATAAAATTTTTGAGATAGTTGAAAAGTGAAACTTTATATTAACTGTACTTTTTTTATACTTATGGATAATTACAAACGTGTGTATACATAATTTTAATTATTTGTCAATATCATTTATTGCTTAGATCTTTGTACTTCCCATGCTACATTTTCTCATAAGGAAATTCTGAAAATTTAAAGATATTCCTTATTGAATTTACCATATATATTTTTTTTTAAAAATTTTTTCAAATGTAAATTTTATAACCTTTCAAATTGTTCATTTGAGACTTTCGATTTTTTTATTTTTGTTTTAACAAATAACAATATGAAAAATCTTAAAAATCAAAGCACATATAGTAAGATTTTAAACGCAATTAACTAAACTGATTGTACAGCTGATGCTCCAATATTTTACCATAAAAAAGACGATTGACTTTTCACTTTCCCTCCTAAATAGTCTATCTCTCTTTAAATACACAAAGTCAGCAATGGACATAATAAAAGTTACTATTTCAGTCTTCTGAAAGGGTTTTGTTTTTAATATTTTTTCCTCATTTATACACACACATGCACCAAAAAAAAATGCCATTTGCTCGTAGTCTTTTTGTTTATGTGTTCTTCTCTTACTTGTCATTTGGGAGCAACAAATGCAAAATCATTTTCAAGCTTGGCAGCAGGCAGCTTCTTGCCAAATAGTTGTTGATCACTCAGGCCATGGGAAACTTTTCAGGCATTTAATCGGCAATCGATAACATTTCCTTCGAATAACAAGAATTGGGTTTGCATCTTCATCAGACGCATATATAGGTATATATATATATATATATATCAAAATTATTTTTCCTATATTTCCTTTTTTTTCTTTTGAAAACTTGCTTTCATTCGATTGTTTTGAAGGGTAAGGCTCGTTGTGTCTCCTCCTGATCCATTTCTTCTCTTTTTTATTTACTAAAATTAATTTCCTCGTCCCATCGGGGTTTACTGAAAAGAATGTATCATAATACATTATAGTTGAATGTAATTGTAAGAATATATGTGAAAGTATATAGGAGAAGGTGAAAATCCCATATGAAAAGCCATTCATAATCCTTAAAGGAGTGGGAAAGAGAAAGACTCGGATTATATGGGATGATCATGAATCACTCTCAGCCAGCCCTACTTTTGCTTCTTTTGCTGATAATGTTGTTGTCAAAAGCATGAGCTTTGTGGTGAGTTATTTACTTATTCATCTTAAGACTCTAATTTCAATTAGTGACATTGATCGTGTGAATTATAATTTAACATAGTGATATATTTTATATATATATGTGTAGAATTCATACAACAGTCCACGTAGTGACAATAAGAACCCGAGGATGCCGGCGGTGGCCGCCATGGTGGCCGGAGACAAGACGGCGTTCTATCGGTGCGGCTTCTCCGGCGTGCAAGACACACTGTGGGATGATCAAGGCCGTCACTACTTTGATCGTTGTACAATTGAGGGTGCTGTTGATTTTATCTTTGGTGGCGGCCAATCTATATATGAGGTACATTATTTCACATGATTTTAACTACCAACATGCATGGCAATTTTGACAATTTATAGTTAAAAATTTCAAATCAATTATCATATATATACACACGTTAACATTTTGGTTCGTGTTAGTGTATTAAGTCTGCATCATCATTCACATTTGAAAAAAATTAAAAAATATATATATTATTGATTATGTTAATAAAGAGATTAAAAGGAATAATTCTTTTAGTTAATTTTGAAAAGAAACGTTTCCGATTAATAATAAAACATATATCAAATACCGTGCTCATTTTTTAACTTAGTATCATATCATATTACACTTTCCATTTCAACTATTAATCTCTTTATTAATTAATTTTGATTCTTTTTTTGACCAATCAAAATGTTTTATTTATTATTTATTTATAATTACCATAGACTCCTATCGTTTCAAACTCAAGAATTGGAAGAAACACGGAGAAAAAAATGTTTATTACAACAAGAAATTTCTTCTAGAGGCCGACCAATTAGACTATTATTTGAAGTCACGATAAAATTTTGGATTACTTCTCTATATAATTATTCTTTTCAAATGGTATCTCTCTCTTTGAATACCTCAAATTACTCTTATATTTAGTCAAAAGATAAGAAAGAAAAAATGGAGTGGATTGATGATTTTTTTTTAAAAGTCTTAACAAAATGGAGATAATTGAAGTTTTTAAAATAAAAGGCGATTTGAAGATAGTTAATTCACAAAGGAATAATTTAAGTCAACATTTAAAATAAATCACAAAATGTTGGATGAGTGGAATGGCTTTCTTTTAACATTATAAATGTCCTCAAATTAAGTGCATGAATCCTAAAGCAAACAAAATGTATTACTGCAATTTTGGGACTACTTAGTGTCATCATCATGCACTTGCCTTTATTACATATGTACCGTCATAAAATATGATGTTGATTTGTTTTATTTTGTATGTAAGGGTGTGTGATAAATGTGGTTGGATCAACATTGCCACAGCCTGGGCTTCATGGTTTCATAACAGCACTGGAAGAACAAACCTAATGATGCCAATGGGTTTGTGTATTCCAAAGAGCATCGTGAGCACAAGCTCAACTTTGTTAGGAAGGCCATGGAGAGAGAGGCTATGGGTTTTATTCTACAGTGTCAAATCTCACAATGTTTGTGGATCCTAAGGTTTGGGAAGCTTGGAATTCTATTGTATGGTAAGTTTTCTTACAAATGATCCCAAACAAAAATTCTTCATCTATTCGTCCATCAATACCAATTCTGTCCATATGCATTTACTTTAGAATTATTACCAAACTTCAGTTTTATTAGACGTGTATTTTGTAAAAGATAAAAAATAAAAAATGTCCTATTATAATAAATTATTTCTTTCAATCTATTAGAAACTGTGTTTGTAGTTTTCTGTCTTGCATATAAGTTTCTCATTAGCATGGTTTTCTTGCACATTTTAATATGCAAGTCTTTGTCATACACTTCTTTGCATGGAAAACATTATCTTGTCACGGCATGATTCTATCAGACGGATGATTATTTAGCCATTTTCCCACCAAATTCTGATGGGAACAGCTTTATTTAATCCTTGTCACATCGTGAAATCTTGACCCGTTTGATCAAAATCATTTCTTTTTACCTTGTTTGTAAAAAGATAAAAATACCCTCTACAAAAAACTGCTTGCTTTCAATCTTTTAGGAGACTGACGACTGTGTTTGTAAGTTTCGTCTTACCACAAGTCTTTAGGAAGCTCTATCTAGCATGGCCTTCTTGCAACGATGCTACAAATCTTTGTCTTATACTTCATCCTGCATGAAAAGCAGTGTCTTGTGCCCTGTCTTGTGCATTTCACAAGATAATGGTGAACACGATCATTTGGGACAAAAAAATAAAGTTTAGGCATAGGGTCCAAAACTCACGACAGACCTTCTTAAAGGGTCCCTCAATCAAATTCCTCTACTCATAATGATTGGACAGGAACTGAACATGGATTCTAAATGAACAGGAACCATCTAACATTTGGGGACATGGGTGTTATGGAGGAGGGCTGACACTTCCATGGGAAGTGAGGTGGGAGAAGAAACTGAGCTCTGCAGAGCTCACCCCGCCAATAGCATCTCTTTCATTGATAGAGAAGGATGGCTTCACAGGCAGCCATAATGTCATAATTCTTAAACAAAAGATAATTGTAAAATAACCCATGTTTCTCATTTTTTTATTCAGAAAAGAATAAAGTATTGCTGGCACATCTGTCAAAGGTCTCTAATGATTCCATTGAAGAAGAACAATTCTTTAATTGATTTAATTACCCATGTATGCAACAGTAACATTTAATTCATCTTTGATTTTTCAACGAAAACAGATTAAAAAAATCATTTATTTTTTTAAAAATCCGTCTCTCTATCTTGTGCTTGGTCACTTCTCATCTGGGGCTGCATCTGGGAACTGTGATGTGTGTCAGTCTTGGGAGAACCATTGCCTTCGTACATTAATAGTAAAATCCACCAGCATTTCCAGTTTAGATGTTTCTGAACGCATGAACCACCTCCGTTACAAATCTCATCTCAATCTGGTGTTATTTTCCGGAACAAAACGATTTGAGGACATCTGTCTGAGCCTAGTCTATTTAGTATTATGTATTTGGAGCACTAAGATAAAATTTAGTGTTCTTGAAGTCATCGAGAATGAGGTTGTATCATCCTTGATACTTGTCTTTGTGGGCAAACCAAACTCTTCCATGAATGAGGATGTATCCAGCTGCGCAAGTATATTCAAAATAATTAGGTAAGTGTTGTATTGCCAGAATTTCCATACCTCTCAGTATTGGCTGTGAAATGCATGTGTTTCATCAATATCTTACAGCACAAGTACTCGGAAAAGCCAGGCAGACTCCTCCACAAGACTACAACAATATGGAACCCCATATGATTGTAGCTCAATTAGAACTAGGTATTCTACTATGGACTGTCATTACGAATATCAGCGAGAGTTGCATCCTGCTGAAGTGCAGTTGTTGTTTCTCACTTGAGTTGTGATCCTCCTTTAGAAAGATCATCATCTCATCTCAACAATAACTATAAAAGCGGACAGGCAAGCCAGTACAGGATAGATTTTGTTCTTGTGACGATAATTTTAAATGGTCATCTGAGAAAAAAATTAAAATACTTTATTAGAAAACAAACTTACTGAAATTGTTCTTCTCTTCTTCCCTTGCTTGGATGATTTATCTTTCTGCATTTTCAGCCACCAGAGCAGTAATGGTCCATCGTTCCAAAAATACAAAAAGTCTGTGGAAAAATATCAGCATCACCCCCTGCAATTAAAGTGAACACCCTCGTCATTATAGGATTTAGAAGATCCTTCTCTGACCTCAGCTTTCCCTGATTTGTCAAAGTAAGGGGAAAAAATCCTTCAAAGCGCACTGATTTGTCAGCTGGACTTGAGAAACAAGATATTTTGTTAGCAACAAGTGAGATTTTATACTTCTGTGACCTTACTATGTTCATTCCCATAAGTCTGATAATCCCATGCATGTGTTTGGTTTGGCTGAACTTTAGTGGTTCAACAGGATTGGGTCATTGATGTGGCTATGTGAACTACAACATACAAGTAGAAGAAATAAAGGTGCCAATAGCACACACACTTTGCATCAAGATAATTGCATAATCTGTGCTGCTGCCATCTTTCACCATAATTAAGGTGAATGAAATTAAAGACTTTGAAGACAATTTCATGCTAGAATGTTAGATGTAGACTGGAACCAGATTATCCAATCTTAAAACCATTGTTGGAGAATATTGCTGGATGGTGTCATGACAAAGGTTAAACTTAACCAATGAGTTTCAATTCAAAGTCAATGCATTTCCTTTTAATTTCAAGCATAACATATTATATGATAACTTTAGAGAACAGCTAAAAGCAAGCATTGGAAATATGATAAACAGAGTCAACCATAAGTACAAATACAACAACAATGATTTCACATGTATGAACAGAGGCATTACTTTTGTTGAGGCAAATGGAGCTCTTTTCACCAGGTACCTTCATCAGGCAGAGAGGTAAAGTCTGGAGGTAATTAAAGACATCTTTGGTAGGGGCATCATAGCAAAGCCTCAAACAGTTTCTGCACATTAAAAGGGATTGTAATATTTCTGAAAATATGCATAAAAAGAAAACAGAAGCAAAAGCAAAAAAAAAATTTGTTAATTTCTGCCGAAGCAACCAGTCGACCAACATCTTGAGGGTTTGGAAAGACTTTTGACCAAATGCTTTCAACATGCCACTTCTTTGAGTGTTATGATTTTCATCAAATTCCATGGTGATCTCAATGCCAGCGTGTAATTAATGGGTCTTCTGGCGACATATAACTGGTGAGTGTTTCTCTGTAGATCGAAAGAGAAAGGGTCAGCTATGAGTCTTATCACTAAATTCAACCTGTAGAAACATTAGTTCTAATATCAATGGTGCAGAGGAGTATTATAATAAACCTACATTTCTATTAGCTTCGATAGAGTGGATATTACACAAATAAATTAAAATAAAAGAACCAGGAACTTGATATAAAATGTTTGTTCAGACATAGGACACCCCAAATCACCACATACTAAAATACAAACCAATGATAAATAAGAAACATGTTGGCAGTCGAAGGATACAGAAAAATAGGATGTTCACAGAAAGGACCGTCTTTTTTTTCTCCTTTCTTTCCTTTCTTTAAGAAAAAATGTTTTCATATGGTGGATAAAAAATGCTTGAAATCAGGATAATTGATGAGAAAGTATGCCATATGCACAGACAAGAAAACAGAGAATAAGATCACTGTAGAGTCAAGACTCCAAAGGTGGGGTTACATGAAGCTGAGGTACTGGATTTCTTATGAAATTAATTCTCTAATAAGGGTAAGGTTTTATCAATACAACATGATATGGGTAACATGCATGTGATGATGCAGCTATCTAACACAAAAGTTGCAACCTCTTTGCAAACCTTTAAAAAAATAATTGCTGAAATCTTAACTTAAAACTGACAAAAGTTGAAGGCTTCCCTAACTTGAAAAGTTTCACACAAATTTGAAACCTCTGGCTATATAATTGGTGGATCCCAAAAACATTGAGTGCAAATGTAAAGTAATTAAGGATACACTCCCAACACAATGGCACCTACCTATAGTGTTACTTCTCAACCCATACTTCTATCATGGGAAACTTGATTTTCTGAATAGATGAGATCATGTGGAAGATTATCAAACACCTGTGGATTTAATATCTAAATTAGGTTTGCGGAACAAAATTAATCAACTGAACTTAAGAGATGTTTTATCAACAAACTGCATGAACTTGCAGGTAAACAACAGCAAATGTTCATCAATATAACTTTCTCTATAGTATGCAACAGGGCACGTCATACAACTATACATGAAAAAGTTAACAATTTAACATTACATCATCAGTTTTAGTAGCAAAAAGCTAAATATATCTAAACAACAACTAAAAGTATCATCTTATGTCCTTAACTATAATTCATGACCCCATGCATATCTCGTTAATTCTATACTATTCAGGAAGCTTGCAACAACGTTCTTGACATCTCCTTGAATATTGTTAGGGTGTATTTACTTACTGAAGTGGGAATGGAAAGTGTAGAATCTCACTCCAGTGTTTACATATACTTATTTAAGGGGAGGTGGGTGGGAATCCTCCCACCTATTCCTTTTACCCTTCCTTTAAATATAACATAATTATATTTAGTAAATAAAATAACAGAGGCACATTTATTTAAAAATATTGATATTATATTTATTTAAATAATATTGACAATAACTAAGATTGCTTGGGTTGGATAATCTGTCAAATGCTGATTAAGTGGAGGAGGATATAGGTTGTTTTAAGAAGAAGAAATCGTTGGTTCCTTATAGTCATTTTCTCTTTCCTATCGTGCCAGCTCTAGTCCCCACCCTTTTTAGCATTTTTATTTAATAATGTTACATTTATTTAAAAATATAACACATTGATTCTAAGTTCAATTACTTAAATAAAAAATAATACTATTATATTCACATGGAATTAATAATATACTATATAATATCTTTATTTAAAAATGTAATATTATTATATTTATTAATATTAATAATTAATATAAAAATAGTTTATTCTAAGAAAATATTAATTTTCTACTATGTTTAATAACAATAATGTTTCCTTAATGTCCTCTCATCAATAATTTTTTTAATTTCAAAATTAAAATTAGTTAATAAAAAATTTGTGATTTTATAATTAACAATATTAATAATTGTATTTAACTTAGATGATTAAAATTAATAATAGAATAAATAGTTTATTTTAAAAATATATTTTTATTCACTTTGTAAAAATAGAACATACAATTCTTTAAATGGGGTAAAATTGTAATTTGAAAAATTCACTCTTAATCGAGAAAATAATCATGGCCTTCGTGGATGCGATTATAATCTGCAGCCACGTTACGGTCTTGAGTAAACATCTGCTACACTCCACTCCACGCTCTCCAATCCCAGTTCCTCTCCGTCAATCAGTTCAATAATGCTACATATTATGGCTAAGATTGTGGGCAAATATTGATTTTTCTGCTCATTGCTAATTTTACTTTCTTATCAAGCAGTTTTTAAATCACATGGAATTCATTGTACATATCACATAGCTAAATAACCATAGTTGCCAGGACTCAATAAGTGGCATTGTAGATGTATTAGATGTAGCTGCATCATGTTAGACTAATTTCAATAGTAAAATAACAAACAAATATTAAGTAACTTCCATGTTTTGATAATTGGGTCCTCATATGCCCACATGATATTGCTTCATTTCAAATAACAAAGTCATGCTTTTAACACACATCAATTTAGTCCAAATATGAAAATTCTTCCTTCAAAGCAAACAATTTCAGCACATCCAGTTGACCTTGAATAATTGTGTAGTTTATTTTCTTTCTCTAGTTAGCAAACTCTATTATGTAGATAAAATAGAAGCAACCAAAAGGCTTGTACCTCGAGCATAATCGCCCAACATGGTTGTTGCACAACATTTCCTGTGACAAAATAACCAATAGAACTCACATCAATTTAGCTGCATATTCAAAGAGAAACAAAAATTTCTGAAGCTAGCCAAGAAACAATAGATAAGCAACAAAAAATAGCTTTTTTTATGTTTCTGTTTTACTATTTTTTAAATGAATAATTCCAATAGTAAGGGGTGGAAGCACCCAAATCCCTAGCCCTATATTGAAGGCTACACATTTGGTGAAGGTGGAACCACCACAATATGAATGCTTGGGAGCAACTCAAACAAAGCTACAGAAAATAAAACACAATAACTTAGATCCTTCTCTTCCAATGTCAACCTACGAAATAAATCAAAAATTGACAATGAAAAACCAAAAGTAAAAAGTTTATTTGAATAAGGAATAAAAGAACAGCTTTTAGTAAACAAAAGAAAAAAAAAAAAAATGCAGCAATCGAATAGCAGTTTTCAGGCAGGATGACTTAACAGACAATATTGATAAAGTCCACAGCAGATGGTAGTATAAGGTTGGAAGAGTAAGGTCAATAAGTACAATTGAATAAGAATATAATTATGTTTATTGAATGATCTTCTTGTTCGTTTCTATAAAAACTTCTCATGTATTGCAGAGACTGTTGTCTCATTTCAAGTATTCAGTGGAGGAAGAAGAATGGACGGTGGGGTGGATGGGAGTGGTTTGGGGGTGTGCTTGTCTGGACACCCAGCATACCTCATGTTGGCTTGCCTCTGTCAGCAACATGAGATGGGACTTCAGACAATGATCAAATCTTACTGCAATTACTAATACTCAAAATGTTTATAAGATTGTATTTTTATTTTTTTTTTAAAAAAGTATAAGATAGGATTGCTCATTAAGAAAATTGAGGAAAATAAAATTAGCACAAATACTAAAGGCAACATACCCCATCCAGCCCGATCAGCAGCATCACGACATTGACCCTAAACTTTGATGAGTGACTAGAAACTTGTCCAACAGTTTCTTTCTGTATTTGCCAGTGAGGGACTGATTTCCACTGAGCTACAGCAAACATAAAATGTATAACTGTCATAAACAGAACTTGGAAAGCATGTAAACTGCTTTAACAAGGAAGGAAATAAAAACTCAATCAGACAAGTAATGAATTTCTATACTCGTTTAAATAAGAATATAATTAGACCAGAACTCCTCAGAAACAACAGAAGGAGGTGGAGGAAGAAGAATAGGTTAAAGAACTAACAAGTGAACTTCAAACATAATTCAGTGAGAAGAGAAGAATTAAGAAAGACAATTAATGACAAAACCAAAAGAACAGCATTAATGTGGAGCACGAGTTCTGTGTGCAGCAGCTTTCTAGGAAAGGAAATAGTAAGCAAAAGAATAAAAATAACATTGAGACTTACTTCAAATGTTATATTCCAACAGTTGATCTCTCACTGGATGCTGTGGCATAAATACAGAATAATATCTAGGCACTCACAGATCATGGACATGTAGTGGACACACCTGCAAACAATTACATATAAATTTCATTACATAACCTTACTTCAAAATCTATCATCTTTTTCATATGGGTTCCTTCTTTTCATTTTTCATTTCATGTTTCATTTCATCAATCCATGTTAAAAACTCATCAAGTTCTGGTCTACTTAAATGGAAGACTTCACTATCATAGGATCAGAGTGGCACACAAGAACTGTATCAATTAGAAGTAATGTAATCACATATATTGTTATAAAAATACATACATATTATGTTCCCAAGAAAACAAGTTTCATATTCAAACAAGAAAAGGGGAAAATCCCAAATAAGTGACGTCTACTTCATGGATATTACTGTTATATCGTAGTAATTACATTGACCAGAGTTACAAGACAAAGGGACCAAACTACTTCATGGAAGTCAATAAACTTACATGTAAGTCATATTGTTGTAAACTCTTTCAGTGCATTCAACATTATGTAATCCATCACACCCACCCGCACAAGTTCCTGATCCACCACCAATTTCATATATCTGAGTGCACATTATAAAACATAAAACAGCATGAGCAAATTATTAGACTCAATGAATTGAACAAAGATATCTGACTGCTCATGTCAAAAATTGGACCCAATAGAGATGATATCTGCCAAAGATAATACTGCACTGTTAAACTATTAATTTGTATTCTGGATTTAAAGCTATATGTTCATTCAAGCAGCAAAATCTTAACAGCGCTATAAAATCTAAAAAGTGCTACGAACAATTAAGTTGTTCACTTTCAGATCACACAATTCAGATACATCTAAAAACTTGTAATGAATGAAATGGATAAGAAGAGATTTTACATTTAGACATTACCAAAATATGCTACAGAGAAGTATACCTTATTGAAAGGAAGCAGCCAGTCAGACAGTAAAAGTATATAGATATGACATTCCAAAACTCTTGCAATGCCATCTAATCCTCTACAACAGAAAAATATAAATCCTAACACACCGTCTGTCAGTACTTAACTTTTTTTTTTATCAAAAGAAAGCATACACGTCTGTCGGTATGTGTGCAGTTATGTATTAGATAGATAAAATTTGAACTTAAGACTTACTTCATTACCAAATCAAACAAGGAGATCTAAAGCTCACAGAGACCCTTCCAACAATAGAAGACTACGAATTTGACACAATATAAAGGTAAATGATGAAAACGTGCAACTTTCTTTACAAAATACCAGCAGACCGAGAGAAAAACTATTTGTGCCCCCTCTATTGCTTTGGCTTACATAAAAGGAAATCCCTAGTTCAAAGCAAGTATCTCAACATGTAAAACATAATTCTTTATAGCTTCATTCCTAGCTCAAGACAGCAAAGGTTTCTACACTGTCATGCTGAGTCAAACTAAAGTCAATCATGAAACAAAGCAATATGTTTTACAATATAAGGTCTTGCTTTAAAGCCTAGATCTTTGATCAATTTAAATCCTAATATGAATTCTAATTAGACAGAGTGATCAGAAAATAAATTTTCTTTAGATTTTACTGTAAAATATGACGAACAAAAGAGTGAATTATATTTTAAAGCACAAGAATTTCAGATTACAGTAAAGCACAAGAATTTAACACTGGCAGCGTAAATTCTAAAGACATTACCAAAAAGAGAAGGTACATACTTTTAGAGGGACAGAAAGGTTAGCAGTGCGCATTATAGCCTCCGCAATCCCATGGGCATACCAAGGCTACAAGGAAGAAAGTTTCACAACACCAAAGAATTAGAAGGCAAAAATTATAATTATACAGCATGAAAAATTTAGCACTGCTATTACAAATGAAACTTGATTGAATAATTAAGATCATGGTGGAAAATTTATTAAAATTGTGATTATCATAATGCATGGAAAAAAATGATAATAATAGTAATGATTAGAGAATACCAATAATGGGGTTCAAATTGTGGTTGATGGAACATATGGTAAGGACTCCAATTACTTAGTTCCCAAGCTATCTAAAACCAAGCCAAATGTCTAAAGCTCCACATGGACAAATGGGTAGACAAGTTCAGACAGTACAGAAACATAATCGAGGAAGTTTCTCGCCTCTTCATGTATGCTCAGAAACTTGATACAGCGAAAGTTCCTAACTCTTGATTAGCAGATAAAATAAAACACTGAATTCTTGATGCACGATTTGCATATTAGATAGATGGAAACTTTCTTTTATCTTAAAAGATTGAAAGAGAGATTACCTTGAAAGTTCCACTGGTGTAAACCATGATATTTCACTCTGCTTATATATTTTATCCACATGCTTCATATAAGCTTTCCTGCCTAAAAGAATACCAAAAGTTAGAATAATAAAAGTTAGAATAATAAATCCCAACTTCAAAAGGAAATAGCAGTATGGTCAAATATTTCACTTTTTTTTCCAGATTTAAGTTAACATATTAGGCTTAAGCAGGAAACCATGAATTCAGCAGCATGTAAATCCACTCTTAATAAAGTACACTGATAAGTAGTCAATAGAAATCCGATCAACATATTAAGGGTATGTTTGAGACTGCCATGCTTCTACTTAACTTTTGAAAGCATATCAGCGAAAGTACTTCCCAAATGCCATGTTTACTTGGCATCAAAATTTACTAAAGACTTTGAACATTATATACGTCAAGCTCTTTCATCATTACAAGCAAACCCCATTATCTTTCCACAAGGTTCATTGAACAGTCATCAGTAATGCGATCAAATTTCAAACTTAAACATAAATTCTACCAAACACAGATCACAAATTACGAAGTAAACAAACTCTAAAAAGGAAAAGCAACACACACACACCTTGAAGCTGATTGAACTTGATGGGAGCGTCAAGCACACCAACGGACCTCGATCTCTGAGAGAAGTAGCCATGTTTGGGGTGGTACAAAGCTGAGTGTATGAAATCACGAACCTGCCCAATTGAAATAATAAATTAGTAATGACAATGAAAATGGAAACGAAACAAAGAAATGGAGTGAATGAGTGAGTGACTTACAAGAACTGGTTTGTCCCACAACAATGTGTGTAGAGAAGAGCTTTCAGTGGAGGCTGACATGGATTAACTGCAATTAAATCAACACCGTTGAAGATAAATGGGAGCGTTTTGGTGGTGAGAGTGAGAAAGCATTTGTTTTTGCTGTGCTTACGCTTGGCTTCTGCTTTTGCTTTGAAGTTTAGGCTTTTAGGAATTTCAAAGTATACAAACCCCTCCTGGCTGAGGTTTTAAAATGGGTTTTAAATGCAAATAAATTTCGTCTTTCTTTTTGGCAAGAAGATATTGATTAAAATTTAATTTAAAGATTATCACATCATATTCATTATGTACCTGAATTGGTCCTGCACAGAAATGAAGTTCATTAAAAATTTGACTGAAACATGGGCCTATTCTTTAATCCAAGCACAAGAGTGAGGGTAGGTTTGCCAAATGGGTTGGGCCAGGATAGGCATTGCCAAACACAGAAGCAGGCCCTTGAAATTGGGAAAGTCTAGGCCTTTAAAACTTTTTGGCCCTCTCGGCCTGGCTTGGCCCGAATTTTTCTTCCAGGAAAATTGAAAATTGAAATTAAAAAAGGCGGATGCCTACGGAATTAAGGATGGCATAAAATTTAAGGATGCGGATATTTTTAATTTTTTCATTTTAGGAGTATGGGGATAATTTCCTTACCCAATTTCTTATTCGGGTAAGAGACGGAGAATTTTTTACCCAATTTCTTATTCGGGGAGACGAGGGGATGAGGTGGGAGTCCCCATCCTACCCATTTCCCCCATTTTAATTTTTTATTTTATTTTTATTTTTAAAATTACTAGTAAATAAATAATAAAATTTGAATTATAAAATTATAAATATTGGTAAAAATAAAAAATATCAAAATATTTATATTATTAAACTTTTAGGCCTAATTAACAATTAAAGTCCTAAATTTTATTTAGGACATTAAAAAAACTGGTAAATTCTATTAGCCCAAAAATTTTGTTTTAATTTTAATATTCATTAAATGTTTTAAAAATTAAATCTATTTTTATTTATTTTTAGATGTTATAATTCATTTCACAATAATACAATTTTAATATCTAATTTAATATAATCTAATCTAATCTAATCTAATATTTCGCTCTTGATTCCATAAAACTTAACTATTGTGTTGCCAAAGGAATAGTCCACATTTAAAAAGTGCCCACACCACCATTGAAAAGTTAATTTTGAATCTAAATTGATTTTATTTATAACAATTTTGTATTAAACTATTAATTTATTCACGACAGTTTAGAAAGGTTTTATTTTTTACATGTCTAAGTTCTTACTAATTTAATGTATGTGACTTCAGTAATGGATATTAATGTAAGATATATTTCAAACTCTTACTTTTATTTGATTTTTTTACTTTATGATTAACTCAAAATCGGAAATAAAAACATTAGTTATTAGGGATGGGGGGCGGCGAGAATCCCTCTGTTATTCGGAGAGAGGATGGGGATTCTACCAAGTAGTGCGGGGACGGGGAGGGCAGGGACATCTGAAATATCGAGATGGAGTGCAGGGGAGGTGGTCCCCTCCCCATTGCTACATCCCTATACTGAGAATTATCTTTATGACAAACAATGAAAAATGCTCATGCAAACAAAAACAGGGAGTTTTTTTTTTTTTAAACACCTAATTTATTTTTATAAAATATAAATACGTATATTAACATTAATCATCTTCCGTAAAATTTTACCTTAAAATATTTTTTTAGTTTTTTATTACAAAGTACCTACAAATCTAAATTCTAAATTATTTCTTCTTATTATATGATTTCTCCCAAAGCTCTAAACCATTATATCATTAAAATTTATAATATAAATATAAATTATAAAATGGAGTAGGAGTGAAAAGTTTGTTAATGAAAATTTTACTGAAATGTTTAAGTAAATTTTCATTCAAAATAAAGATATTGATTAATTTGTATTTGGTTATTTAAGTAATTTCAATTAAAATTTTTGGAGTGTCAAAAGCTAAAGGTGGCAATATGGGTTAGGGTTTTATTTATCCGATTTGATTTGATACGAATTAAATGGGTTTGGATTTGAAAAAAATTGAATCGTTTAATAAATGAGCAAATTCGATTCGATTCACTAATTAAAATGAATCGAATATGAGTTTAACGGCATTAATTCGTTTTAGAATTCATTTAATAAATAGGTTTTAAACAGATCGAAGATCTGATCCGTTTTGTGTAAATTGTTTATTATTCATTTAATTAAACTACTTATTTATCTTTAAATATGTATATATTAAAAAAATTTAATGTTTGAAGGCTAATATAATGATTATAAATTGTAATGAGTTTTTATTTTGTAGGATATTAAATTTATGGTCCTTATATATTTTATATTTTTGTTCATTAATCATATTTTTATAACACAAATTTATATTCAATTTGATTCATTATGGATTCGTTATAGGATAAATGAATAGTAAAGAAATCCAAATGATTCGATTTATGTAGTAATTGCATTTTAAACTAATCAAACCGAATATTGTTTAATAAACAAATTATATCTCAACTCAAGATATCAATTTATTTAATAACCAATCAAACTAATCAAGAAAATTTGACTCAAATTCGTTTACGATTCGATTCAATCGCATTTATTTATTTTGTCGCCCCCTACAAAAAGCCTAATGAACAAGGTCTTGATTTTGATGGCACTGGCCCAGGCCCTCGCACAAAGGGCCGAGAAAAGCCTTGCCTTCCTGGGCTAGACTGACCCAAGCCTTTGTTCTAGCCTTAGTGTGCCGAAGGGGAGAATTACATTTTAACACAAATAGGTCTTTTTTTTCTCTGTTTATTATTTCCTTAAAAATGCTTGTTTAGTGATGCACTTATAATGTAGGAGTTATAACGTTCATATTGATGAGTAATAAATATAAATAATTAATTATCACATGAGATTATTCTCAAAAAAAAAAATAGCACATGAAATAATGCCACAACATCTGCCATTTATTTATAAAAATTATGTATCTCAAATCTGAACTTTGCAAACCACTAACGATCGGGTGGTTAATCACATTTTCTGAGTTTCATATGTTCAAGCACAAAATTGACGAAAGAATATTCTATCGCTTGGCCAATGTCACATGTCAATTAGCTCAAGCAGATTTCATGAAAAAAAAAAAATCAATAAAAGCTCTTTTAAAAAGTTGTTTTTTAAGAATCTCCTCCTCGCTGTTAATCTTGATGATGAACAAGTAGAAATTATATTGAAATGTTGGAAAAAATTAAAAGTAAAAAATTATTTCTAACTACAACCATTAGACGAAACGTTTAACGCCGTCACTAAACTTATTCATGTCAGGATTACATGCAGCCAAAAATTAAAAAATAATAATAAGAAAAAAAATTAATGCACAATATAAATATAATATGGTGCCAATTATAATTTGTAAACTACAAATATTAATAGTTGTATGCACTACCATATATAAGGCAATACATAATAGTGGTCGGTTCTCTGACTCGATAGGAAAAACTTCGGATGATCAATGTATAAAGTCTACTTTTTTAGTGAATATATAGCAATTAGTAAAGTAAAAATAATAAATATATACTAATAATTTTTTTTCTTATTTTCAATTTAAAACGAACTGCTAATTCACAATAATCTCATACTCATTTAATTAAAATTTATAAGGCAATCTCTAAGTTACATTTATATTGCGTTTACTTACTGGATTAAGGAATCGGAATCCAGAATTGGAATCATTGACAACGTTTACTTCACAAAATAAAGTCGGGAATCAGAATCAAAATCGTGGAACCTGCCACAAATTGAGAATGAGGAATGGGAGACTAGGTGTTGGCTAAAGTATTGGTGGTACAAATGATCTGCAATACCGGGCTCCACGCCCATACCGACACTGTCCATGGTGCATTCTGCACTATGGAGACCTCGAGCTCCCTTTGGTACTCAGAGTCCGCCCCATTCCCAAGATTGACCACTTTGCCCTCACCAAAATTTTAAAATACCTATTTTAACCTTATTTATTATTAATAATA